>JAYJML010000254.1:0-55263 GCA_035610835.1 Ophiura sarsii
CATCAAAGCATATCAGTGTCACTCTAAATCACAATCAGCTTTTTGTTACTATTGATGTACTATTTCTGTGCCACAAATCGTGTTTTGAGCCGATAAAAACCACCATGTCTCATGTCGTCTGGTTTGCTACAAACATGATGGTGCGCCCCCTAACGAACCGTCACAGGCCAATTAACGTATAGGTAGGCGGGCTTGACTTTTTCGAGATACTTGTCCCATAGTTATATAGTCCCTGGTTCAATGTGAACCCAGTGAACCACGGTTTAGATGTGCAGTGTGTGAGTACTGACTGGTTGATCCTGTTAACACTGACAGACGTGATAATAATACTCTATAGATAAGATGTTAGTTTAGTACACACATCATTCTGGATGCCATCGTTTGTGTTACAATCGATAATGGGAGTATTAACATCATCAACGGGACTGTCGCGCTGCATAACTTCTGCCACAATTGTACTGTTCTCATTGTCAACTGTTACGGCGCTTTTGGAGATATCAGTAACAGCACCGGGAAACCCTGTTCGTGCTAACGGTGTCTTGGCTATTCGCTGTCAGATATGGAACTTGCCAAATGATTACTTTGTGGTTCTGTATCGTAGATACACCGCATCTAATTTTACAGAGCAAATTACATCGAACAGCTTCATCATTCTATCAGATCGTGAGTAAAAAAAAATGTACTCAAATTTGGGATTTTATATCTTAAATTCTGTAAAAAATGTCACAGATCTCTTTATTAAGTCAGACAGGTTATCTAATTATCTTTTTAAAGAATTTAAATTGGTTGAAATTGGTTGTGGTAAACATATTTATGTTCATTTGCGTAAAAGTGAACATTTTATAAACCGAACAAGGTTTGTGATGTTTTCTCTTATAAAATCTTAATAAATAATATAATTCCACTATAATTGAAAACGATCCACACTCTATTCAGAGCTGAGTCCGACTATCACCACAGCTAATTGTTTTGTTGTTGTTGCTATATTCGTGTATTAATGTCATTCTTTTGCCATTATTTCGAATTTATTGTTTTTAAAAAATAACTGAGAATGTTTGATTTGTCTTTATTAGTTAGCTATTGTGTATCATATATGAATTAACTTGTTCATTAATATCAAGCATTATTGAGTAAAATATTCAATATTGTGTTCGGTTTCAAAATGCATTAACTTTACGAAAATAGTCATATCTGGTAAATGGTACCATGAAATGTCATGATTCTTTTTTGCTGATTATAGTAAATAAATGAATCTATTACCGCATATTTTGTTTGCCTTCCTGTTCAGACCGCGCATTTCTTGCCGTGAGCTACTTAAGAGATGGTAGCACGATTTACTTCCTGACGTTGACAAATGTGGTGAAAGAAGATAAAAGGGACTATTTTTGCGAGGTTTATTATGCAATGCCTGCCTATGTAAAAGTTGCGGAAGCATCGGTCAGCGTAGCAGTCCAATATTTCCCTTCTTACCACCCGATATGTTCCACAACGCCGGCATTGAACGTATTCCCTCCCGTAATGGAAGGCACTGAGGTGGTATTGAATTGTACCAGCGAGGCAGCAACTCCTACTGTATCGTTAAAATGGAGTCAATCAGGCCGCGATTTACAAGATGTACATCTTAATTATGGCGGGAACGTTTACAGTGAATACAGATTCAGACTATCTCGAGCAGACCACAATCAAGTATTTCGGTGTACTGTTACGAGCCCGGCGTTTCCTTCGTTGACATCATCGTGTTATATTGGTCCTTTACGTGTGACAACAGATCCCAACCGACCTATGACCTCTGCACCGGATTCTGTCAGAAACATCGAGGATAACTTGTTGACGATCGCAACCGATGCGGGAACCGATGTCATCCCATCCGTGGCAAGTGACATTGATAACAGAAACAAATCAGGAATGATAAATACATGCGCAAACACGTGCTCGACATCCGACATGAATGTTGTATTCGTGGTTGTGTGTACCATTGTCGCATGGCGTTCTGTGCCTATAGTGTGTTTTTAATGATCGGGATTGCTATGGTCACCAAAACGCAAACGCTTCCGCAATACGCGCATCCTCCTATATGTGACGTGTTCTACCAAAACCAGACACAATTGGGCAAGATATCAAAATTGAGTTAGTAATTGATTATTAAACTAGAGATCTTCAGCTTTACAGTGGTACCTCTCTTTTTTTAATCGGACTTCCCAAAGCGGAGTTACATCATTTTCAAGTTCGTCTTTTACGGTCTTTATGAAAACTCCAAACTGAGATATCGCCCTTTAAAGTAACTAGAACTAGGCTTTTTAATAGAACTAGGATTTTTTTAAATCACTGAAACATACATTTAGGATGATTTTTTAATCTGAATCTTTCACAATATTGTTATAAACACTCTGAAGATTAATTATTTACCAGAAACTCAAATTCCCCAAAAAATCACCCCCAATCATGTTTTGGGCTATTTCTCAGTTTGGAGCTCTGCCCAATTCCGTCTGGTTTCGGTAGAACACGTCACATATAGGCGCGCGTACGAAAGAAGAAACAACGCTTCAGTGGCAGAAAAGACAAGATAACAAAACTGACCTTTACATGGATCTTGCTAGGATAGACATGGACAATACGGAGAATAGGGCGATGTTTGTGAGAAAAGCAACCGAGCAAACTTGCAATGACGTTACGAACAGGCCAACAGTTCATTAAACAATGCCTTATATGGTAGGAAAATGATTATCTAATGTATATTGACCATTTTGATTGAACACAGAACTATAATGTTCATTTAAACGAATTTAAGTGCACATCCCCAACCTGTGATTATTTGAAATTCGCGCCCGGTTGTCTGTGTCGAAAGTGCTGATGGGATAGCCATACCCAATATTGTGTGTGATTATATCGTAACTAAAACCGCCTCATCAGCAACAGGTCGCTGGGCGGTATAACGCAGGAATTTAATGCATATAAATCGATAATATCAATACATGAAACAGAGACGCGGACATCTCGTAAGTCTTTCGTCATAGCTTTGATCAATATGGCGACGTCCATACATGTGATTGTGTTTATTTCTAAAGCCAATTTTGTCTTTACGCGGTACTTTTAAAAACTTAAACCTACATATGGGGTCTGTGTATGTTATGTATCTGAGCGCTAACGTTCCATGGCACGGATTTCCTTTAACAAGTAGATAATAATAATAAATAATAATACTGAACATTTATAATGCGCGCAAATCTGTCAAAGCACTCATGGCGCCTTCAGCAATTAAACAAAAGAAACAATAAAACCAGAGCAGAGAACATTATACATATACAAATAATGCATAAAAAAGCAACAAATGTATAGGAAAAGTTTAATTATAAAAGTGTGAAAGATCATTTCATATTTCTATTTTTAGACTTTGTGCCAACATTGTCTATAATATCTTTGGATTATAAACCAAGGGATTGTATAAGGCCCACTATTCTAATTTGTATCATAACGCATAAAGATTTGTTTCGTGAATAGTTTTAAAAACGGACTTCGATCGTAATTGCTGAATTCAATGAGCAGATTATAACCTATACTTATAAATTATAATGCTTTATAGTTACATAGGATTTATTTAATACTTTTGGCCGTATTCTCGTACTCAACGCGTTTCAGCTTTAACCTGTGTCTAAATTAAACGCGAGTTTATCTTTTAAACGACATGTTTAACAAACCCGTTTTTAAACTCGGTGAATCTCGTCCTCAGAGTGGTCGTGCGTTTAATGTATACATGTATTCATTTATTGTGGCCTAAATGGATTACAGTAGATATCGACCAAATAACTCAAATGCATTTTTAAGTCTACAGGATCTGATTTAAGCTTGCCCCAGGCACGGTTGAGTAATCATTTACGGCATTCAGTATGTGTATGAGTAAAGTAAAACGCACGTTAACACTTTCCACACAGATATTATTTCGACCATTCAGATTTTTCAGGAACCTTTCCCAACTTTTAAAGTCTACCTAAAGTATAACTGAACGAATACTACGAATGTTTGTACTTATTTTATGCATTTCTAATGGTGATTTCAAATCTGAAAATGACATTAAATTATGTGGACAATTTTTAAACTTGTTGTGAAATGTTGGAACGTCGTCTGCAGTGACGCCTAACGTGTGGAAATTGTTAAACTACTCCTATACCCATGTTTAAAGTTAGATGCAATTCAATGAGTTAGACGCGGGTTTTTAAGCTAAACATGCATATAACTTTGACTTTAAACGCATCGTTTAACTAAACGTAATGCTCAAAAATGTGTTTAAATTTAAGTTATATGCGCGTCTAGCTTAACATCAAAACCGCGTTTTAATACGTACGAGAATGCGGGCATTTATTTCGCGTTTAATTTTCAGCGTTACTTGTTAACTTTCAGTGGCGTCACTATGTTATTGATATTGGGATGGGGGCAAGAAATGAAAGTCAACCTACAACATTGTTTTAAGTAAAGAAACGCGCGCGTAGCGTGGCAACATTTTCGACTTTACACTTATTTGTGGCACGATTAAGTTACATTTTGGCTATTAACAAGTTTGTACCAAAGAATATTGCATTTTGGGGACTGATATGCGCGCGTAGCACGCTGAAGATTTTCATTATTATTTAAGTATACATGTAGATGGTTGAAAAGTTCGGACAGGGGGAAGTATGAGGAATGAAAAGTTCGGATAGGTGGGGAGTTGAGGGATGTGCCCCCCTCCCCCTCAAAATAGTTTTTTTCTCTCAAAGTTTGAGCCCAATTGGGGTGTTACCTAATCAATATATTGTACAGCTCTTGTCTTGAAATGATATAAAGTCTGAAACCATTTAATATACAGTTCTTATATCATGTACTGCCAAGTCCTAAACAAACCAATTAATGTACAACTCTTATGTCATGAAATGTTCAATGGTCGATGTACAGCTCTTATATCATATACTTTTCCAAGTCTTAAACCATGTAATGTACACATTTTATGTACTGAAATATTGAAAGTCTTTAAACATTTAATATACAGTTCTTGTATCATGTAATGTTTAATTCTTAAACAAACAAAACTAATGTAAGTCTTATCGCCTGTCACGCACGGGTCGTCTGTCTGGTAAGGTTAAAGTATTAAAACATATTATAATGTACGGCTCTTATTAGAGAATAATGACTGCGTAACAGCTGTTTTCGTGAATTTGTTTTGAAATCAAGGTTATTATTATGGTCTGAGGGACAATTCCGAACGACCATAACAACAACCGAGGATTTCAAATATGCATCTTTTTCAGTACACTGAACCCCAAACTAGAGTGGGTGACTCTAGAAACAGAGTCCAGCTACTACGCGACTCTATGTCTAAAATGACTCCATATTGGGGGTCATCAGTAACGACTCTTTAGAGGAGTCAACAAAGTATGACTCTTCAAGAGAGTCGAATGACTCCCAAAATGGAGTCATTTTAGACATAGAGTCGTGTAGTAGCTAGACTCTGTTTCTAGAGTCACACAGACTCCATTTAAAGAGTCATTCTGACTCCATTTGAAGAGTCCATTTGAAGCCGTGTGCAGACGGCAATCAGCCTATACATGCATGCATAGGAGAACCCAGGAAGGAGAACAATCAGTTTATGAAGTGAGGTAAGGTTGTAATAATAACAATAAATACGCATGTATTTGCAACTTTTGCTTGTAGAGGCTGCGGTTAACATGGTTAGGAGTCTAAAATCGCAATTCTCAGTTTTCTTGTTTTTGATAAGCTTACCTATTATAATTATAATTTCACTAGTTTTACTCATTTACTGTAACCCAGTATGGCTACCACACTAAGGCTTTAATTAATTTTACAAGCAAAAGTTGCAATTACATGCTTATTTATTATTATTATTACAACTTTACTTCACTTCATAAACTGATCGTTTTCATTCCTTGGTTCTCCCATGCATGCATATGTCTGCTTGCCGTCTGCACTGTAAAATGGCCGCTCCCTCAGCATTGCAGCGTGGAATTATGGGTCAGTTACTATGACAGTATCGACGACTCCACGGTTAGAGTCAATTTACTTTGCATGTAGAGTCAATTTACTTTACATGTAGAGTCAATATGACTCCAGGGGTAGAGTCAATTGACTCTGTCATGAAAATATGCATATTACGGTTAATTTGGATATTTTTTATAATTGTGCATGGCCCGCAAGTAGAGTCAATTGATTCCACAGGTAGGGTCAATTGTACTCTCTTGTGACATTCAGATGACTCATGCTAGTTTACTCCACTTAAAGAGTCACTTGACTCCATTCTGGCTATCAGTGTAATAAATAAGAATAATGACTGCTTAACAACTATTTTCGTGAATTTGTTTTGAAATCCTCGGTTGTTGTTCTGGTCATTCGGAACAAAAAACCTCTTATATTAAACTCTCTAATTATTCTCTAAATAACAAGCATATTGCGATGCGTCAGACTGCGCCGTCGTGAGGCGCGCACTTCAAGATGCAATTTAACGTGGCCAAATGTCGATGCACGCGTGGTAATTTACGCGGGGACGTCTCTATAGTCCGAAGGTTCGATAATCCGAAGATTCTATAGTCCGAAGGTTCTATAGTCCGACGCACGTAATTTACCATTCGTTAGTCCGAATAAGATAAAAGGTTCTTTAGTCCGATAAAAGGGTTCTCTATTACGAAGGTTCTCAAGTCCGAATATAAAAAAGGTTCTACAGTCCGACAGTTCATGTATAGCTATGTATCCTTAGAGAGAAGTTTTCTTATGTAACT
The DNA here is from genome assembly GCA_035610835.1 of Ophiura sarsii. Classification (NCBI taxonomy): domain Eukaryota; kingdom Metazoa; phylum Echinodermata; class Ophiuroidea; order Amphilepidida; family Ophiuridae; genus Ophiura; species Ophiura sarsii. The sequence continues at coordinate 6,759 of JAYJML010000254.1, forward strand.
GAGGTTTCTAAACTGGAAATATGCTGATTGACACACCTTTGTGACATGGTTCTCTATTGATAACGTTGAATCAAGATATATCCCCAAATTGCGAACATGGTAGAGGCAGAAATAGTTGAAGAACTAATCTGAATATTCTAATTCTAAATCTTATTTTGAGCATTTTTTGAAGATATAATAAACAGTTCCGTTTCGCTATCATTCAATTTCAGTTTGTTTTTTGACATCCATAATCCAATATCAGAAATACACAGTGCTATACGCTGACGGGCTAAACGATCCTCCCCCCCCCCCCCTTTTTTTATGATTAAAAGAGAGAAAAAAAGAAATATCCATATCAAGGGGCGGCAAAATGAAAATGAGACACGCCCAATTTCAGACTGATTTTGCTTGATTGCTCACATAGCCTCTCTATAAACCATGATTCATCTGTGTATAGGTCCAATTTCATTGATCAGCTCGGACCAAGGAATGGTGTAGATAAGTAAACCTTCGAAGGTTGCACAATGTCCTGTTTGCGAAGTACAGGACATGTTTACGTTTGTTCATTGTTTTGGCACGGGAAGTTATCCAACGGTTCATGGTGGATCACAGTATATTGAACTTTCTAAACCAGGGATGTTATGAAGAGATAAGAAATATTACTGTCAGAGCGTTTAGTCAATATGGTAATCCGGGGAGGGAAGTACAGCCAATGTTACATACCATGTGCCATCAAAAAAATCTCACTTGTTCAAGTTCACTATCACTCAATGGCCCTATATATGTACTATTTATAATTCAATGACCCACCTCTTACAATGTTCGTCACTCGTAGAACCTAAATTTGAAGTTTGTAGCCCAAACAAACCCCATCTTTTGGGTGTCCCCAAAACCTCTAGCTTCCCACTAAACAACATTATTCTCCTACCACACATCGGCCGAGTGCACCAAATTGACGTAACTTATTATGCCCTATATAACTGCAGTGCAAAACTGGAGAGTAAGATCAGAATTGTAACTAGCGAGGTTTACAACCATATAAATTAACATCGACTCACTTCACAATATGTGTCGCCCTAGTGTAGATGTCACCTGTTGGGCAACATGTTCTTGATGGCAAAAATAGTAGGTATGTTTTAATATACGAGTTCATCCCCCTCGTTGAGGTAAGAAATGGCCTACGTGCGTGCGTTACAGTGAACTTTCATACTCAACGTTTAACACTTTCCACATGGCCTTTAGTTTTTTACCATTTACCATATTTAATATACAAAACGGTTTATTTTTTTTCAAAAACATTTCCCAACTTTCAAGGTCTATCTCAAGGCTTACTGATCCAATACTAGTCATATTTGTACTTATTTTCACGTACTTCTCATGCTCTTTCTAAATATGGTAATAAATTCGATAATTGTGTGAAACATTTTGTGAAATATTGGAATAACGTCTGTCGCATGAAAAGCGTTAAGGAAGTAAGATACAGGATGTATCAACTGAATTGTTTTGTAGTCGTGTGATGTGTGTGCCAATTTATTAGAGCATCATTTGTAGTATAAAGTGAAGTCCCGCTTATTTTACCAGTTTTGTAGGTACAGTAAAAGTGGAAATGTTAGTTGTGAAATATGTTTGCGCTTTGCAAATTTTGAACATTTTTGCTTGATTTAATTTTGCGATTTTGAGCTTCCTATAAACATAGCTCTACTGTAGAGCCCACTCTCTAAAACCAAAATATTGAATATTCAATTTTAAAGATTATGCTGATGGAAGGATCTTAATATATACATTGAAAATATTCTATCTAATAGAGTGAAATTTCAATATATCGGACTGAAGTTTCACTCTCTTTAGATTAAACATTTTCAATCTTTTAAGGGGGGACTCAAGGAAGTCACTTTTTGAATTTTGTGAGTGCTGTAATTATTGAACTATGACTCAAATGTATGTAAAACTTTTTGGAAAGGAAATGGAGCAGAAAATCCAAACTTGGCATCAAGGAAGTGGGCCTTATTTCTAAAAGCAATAGCTAGCAATTTCGAACATACTATTATCTTGATGTAATATAAACTCTTACAATATCTATTTTGGATTATCATACACTCATGTAGACTATTTTTACATTCACAGCGGCAATTTTGGTGGCCATCTTGGTATTAAAGTATGTTATTACAATGCAAATATACTGGATATGAGTTACTAGTTGTCTATTATATACCCCCAATGTTAACAACGATACTTTCATAATACATTTTGGTTGATATTATCCCATTTTATGGAATTCCAACAATTTGTTTAGTCATTTTGGGACATACTAGATATGAGATACTAGTGGTCTAATACATACATCCCATCATTAAAACTATATTTTCATCATACATTTAGGTTGATATTATCCTTATTTTATGGAATTTGATAATTTTTGCAACCACTTGGGGAACCAATTCCGGAACCATTTTGGATTTTGAACTTTGTTAACAAAGCAAAAATACTGGATATGAGTTACACGTGGTCTAACACATACATCCCATCGTTAGAATTATATTTTCATCATACATTTTGGTTGATATTATGCTATTTTATGGAATTTTGACAACTTTTGACCAATTTTAGCCATTGATTTAGCGGCCATTTTGGTTTTAAAGTATGTTAACAAAGTAAAAATACTAGATATGAGTTTCTAGTGCTTTAACCAACACATATATCTTATTGTTAAAACTATACTTTGATCATACATGTTGGTTTATATATGCCCATATATGGAATGTTACCATTTTTGGCGGCCACTTTGGCAGCTATCTTGGATTTAAGTGTGTTAACATGGCAAAAGTTCTGGATATGAGTGTCTAGTGGTCTAATACATACATCACACTATTAAAACTATACTTTCACCATACAATTTGATTGCTATTTGTCATTTTATGAGATTTGACCAGTTTGGGCGGCCATCTTGGATATCTAGAGAGCATCGGGGGGTTTTCACTGTTAACATCTAAAATGTGTTTTTAAACACATTTCAAAAGAGTCTTTTAGGGTCCTTAAAAGGACCCTAAAGGACACTAAAAGACACCCACAAAATTTGTTAACAGGATCAACTACATTAGTCAGTAGGCCTACTCTAAACCATGGTTCACATTGAACCTATCCACGGAACCTATCACACGCTAGAAGCACTAGATCTGTGACGGGGTAGTTATATACACCTAGCACAAAAAGTCTCTGACCAGGTGCTTTGAGGTTGGCTAATTCAAAATAGATAATCGGTACAAAAAATCTGAGATGAAAATTATATGAGCAAATTTCTTCTCCGCAGTTTGATACCTCATTCAACAAAATTGAATGATAACTTTTAAAGTTATGACGATTTCAATGACCGCACGTAACAACAGCAAAGTTGCACTAAGTATAGGATATCATTGCTTTGTGTGTGATTACCATGATTACTGTCATAACTGTGTGTTATCTGAACGAGCCAGATGAATGGGTTTGGAGAGATAACCGCAATTTAAGGGACAAAGGGTGTGACTACATGTAGCTGTGAAGAATAAAAGTCTTAGCTGATTAGCTTTGAGTTTTTTACAGTGCGTAATCACACACAAATCAATGATTTCCTATACCTAGTGCAACTTTGCTGTTGTTATGCGCGGTCATTGAAATCGCCATAACTTTAAAAGTATCAAATCGATTTTGTTGAATGAGGTATCAAACTGCGGAGAAGAAATTTGCTCATATAATTTTCATCTCAGATTTTTTGTACCGATTATCTATTTTGAATTAGCCAACCTCAAAGCACCTGGTCAGAGACTTTTTGTGCTAGGTGTATATAACTACCCCGTCACAGATCTAGTGCTTCTAGCGTGTGATAGGTTCCGTGGATAGGTTCAATGTGAACCATGGTTTAGAGTAGGCCTACTGACTAATGTAGTTGATCCTGTTAACACTGACAGACGTGATAATAATACTCTATAGATAAGAAGTTAGTTAAGTACATGTACACACATCGTTGTTTGTACCAGTGGTGTGGATGCCATCGTTTGTGTTACAATCGATAATGGGAGTATCAACACCATCAACGGGACTGTCGTGCTGCATAACTTCTGCCACAATTGTACTGTTCTCATTTTCAACTGTTACGGCGCTTTTGGAGATATCAGTAACAGCACCGGGAAACCCTGTTCGTGCTAACGGTGTCGTGGCTATTCACTGTCAGATATGGAACTTGCCAATTAATGATCACAGGTACGTCGTGACTCTGTCCCGTAGAAAGACCGCATTAACAGAGCCTCGGACAATATCATGGGGCGACATGCTCATATCATCATCAGAAGAGGGTGAGTAAAACAGATGTACTCAAATTTGGGATTTTATATCTTAAAATCTGTAAAAAAAATGTCACAGATCTCTTTATTAAGGGACCGTTCATTATTTATGGTGGAGGGGGGGTTGGGTAAAATATAGGGGGGGGTCATGTAACTTTCATATGATGATATAGGGGGGGTTATGTAACTTTTTATTCTTGAACAGGGGGGGTTGTGTAAATTTGTTTAAACTATAAAGATGGTGGTGATTGGAGAGATTTTAGAGGCTATTTTGGAGTGTAAATGCCTTTTTTTTCTGCGCTTCGCGCATATTTTCTTAAAACATATCGACTTAAAAAAACTTTTACTATGAGACGACTTCTGGACAGCAAATCAACGATATGGTAAAAAAAACATCTATATAATCATCGAGACATTAGAGCCACAGGGTGTATAATATTACAAAATCCAATTTCATGATTTAAAAATGTGATTTATTGCATGCTCTTCACCTCATATCTGCTTTGCACCAATGCTCACAAAAGTAGAATGTTTCAGTGGATTATACGTTTCTGCTCAGAATGTTCTAACTTGTTCGGGTTATAAAGACTCACAAAACCCCCCAAAGTGTATATGAAAAAAAAATCCAACTCGCTACGCTCGCCATTACTAATTTCACACAATAAAAAGAAGGGGCATCATAAAATTATTGGCCGTTCAGATAGGGCACAAACAAAATTTGCCAACGTATCCATGAACAAAGATAAAGCCAGCCCCTATAAGTATGTGACAAGTTGATTTTTTTTTTCGTGGAAGGGGGGGGGGGGGTTGTGTAAAAAGCTACTGGTATAGCAGGGGGGGTCATGTAATTTTCAGTTTCAGCTGTAGGGGGGGTTAGGTAATTTTAACATACGAGTCTCGAATTTGTCCCAACCCCCCCTCCACCATAAATAATGAACGGTCCCTAAGGCTGACAGGTTATCTAATTATCTTTCTAAGAATTTAAGTTGGTTGAAATTGGTTGTGGTAAACATATTTATGCTCATTTGCGTAAAAGTGAACATTTTATAAACCGAACACAAGGTTTGTGAAGTTTTCTCTTATAAGATCTTTCCACTATTTCACTATTTAAAACGGTCCACACTCTATACAGAGCTGAGTCCGACTATCACCACAGCTAATTGTTTTGTTGTTGTTGCTATATTCGTGTATTAATGTCATTCTTTTGCCATTATTTCGCATTTATTGTTTTAAAAAAATAACTGAGAATGTTTGATTTGTCTTTACTATTTAGGGAGCAAATCAAAACTCGACCGCGCGGCAACCGGTGGGTTCCGCCTGGTTATCATTGTTTAGAACTATAGAAACCGGCTGCAACCGCATGGAACTGCACGGAACCGGCGGTTGCCGGGCGGTCGAGTTTTGATGTGCTCCCTTAACTACTGTGTATCAGATATGAATTAACTTGTACATTAATATCAAGCACTATTGAGTAAAATATTCAATATTGTGTTCGGTTTCAAAATGCATTAACTTTACGAAAATATTCATATCTGGTAAATGGTATCATAAAATGGCATGATTCTTTTTGCTGATTATAGTAAATAAATGAATCTATTACCGCATATTTTGGTTGCATTCCTATTCAGATTTTAAAAAAATCAATAATTATTTTACTTTGAGTACACTTTTTTTTACTCACCCTGTAGACCGCAAATTTATTGCCGCGAGAAGATTAAAAGATGGCAGCATGGTATACTTCCTGACGTTGACAAATGTGGTGAAAGAAGATAAAGGGGACTATTTTTGCGAGGTCAATGCAATCGATCCTAGGTTCATAACAGTTGCGGAAGCATCGGTCAGCGTAGCAGTCCAATATTTCCCTTCTGACCACTACCCGATATGTTCCACAACGCCGTCGTCCTTGACCGTAATGGAAGGCACTGAGATGGTATTGAATTGTACCAGTGAGGCAGCAACTCCTACTGTATCGGTAACATGGAGGAGTCCAAGAGACGATGGCGATTTACAAAGTATAACATTTAATTATGGCGGGAACGTTTACAGTGAGTACAGAGTTAGACCTTCTCGAGCAGACAATGGTATTATATATATGTGCATTGTTAGGAGCTCGGCGTTTCCTTCGTTGACATCATCGTGCCATATTGGTCCTTTACGTGTGACAACAGATCCCAACCGACCTATGACCTCTGCACCGGATTCCGTGAGAAACAACGAGGATAACTTGTTGACGATCGCAACCGATGCTGGAACCGATGTCATTGGAAAAATCCAATCCGTGGCAAGTGATATTGATAACAGAAACAAATTAGGAATGATAAATACATGCGCCAACACGTGCTCGTCATCCGACATGAATGTCGTATTCTTGGTCGTGTGTACCATTGTCGCATGGCGTTCTGTGCCTATAGTGTGTTTTTAATGGTCGGGATTGCTATGGTCACCAAAACGCAAACGCTTCCGCAATACTCGCATCCTCCTATATAGGCGCGCGTACGAAAGAAGAAACAACGCTTCAGTGGCAGAGAAGACAAGATAACAAAACTGACCTTTACATGGATCTTGCTAGGATAGACAAGGACAATACGGAGAATAGGGCGATGTTTGTGAGAAAACCAACCGAGCAAACTTGCAATGACGTTACGAACAGGCCAACAGTTATAACGTTTTGATTTTCTAAAACTTGAAAGAAATACCGTGCTATTTATTAAACAATGCATTATATGGTAGGAAAATGATTATCTAATGTATATTGACCATTTAATTGAACACAGAACTATAATGTTCTTTTAAACGAATTTAAGTGCACATCCCCAACCTGTGATTATTTGAAATTCACGCCCGGTTGTCTGTGTCGAAAGTGCTGATGGGATAGCCATACCCAATATTGTGTGTGATGTCATCGTAACTAAAACCGCCTCATCAGCAACAGGTCGCTGGGCGGTATAACGCAGGAATTCAATGCATATAAATCGATAATATCAATACATGAAACAGAGACGCGGACATCTCGTAAGTCTTTCGTCATAGCTTTGATCATACATGTGATTGTGTTTATTTCTAAAGCCAATTTTGTCTTTACGCGGTACTTTTAAAAACTTAAACCTACATATGGGGTCTGTGTATGTTATGTATCTGAGCGCTAACGTTCCATGGCACGGATTTCCTTTAACAAGTAGATAATAATAATAAATAATAATACTGAACATTTATAATGCGCGCAAATCTGCCAAAGCACTCATGACGCCTTCAGCAATTAAACAAAAGAAACAATAAAACCAGAGCAGAGAACATTATACATATACAAATAATGCATAAAAAAGCAACAAATGTATAGGAAAAGGTCAAGTTTAATTATAAAAGTGTGAAAGATCATTTCATATTTCTATTTTTAGACTTTGTGCCAACATTGTCTATAATATCTTTGGATTATAAACCAAGGGATTGTATAAGGCCCACTATTCTAATTTGTATCATAACGCATAAAGATTTGTTTCGTGAATAGTTTTAAAAACGGACTTCGATCGTAATTGCTGAATTCAATGAGCAGATTATAACCTATACTTATAAATTATAATGCTTTATAGTTACATAGGAGGATTTATTTAATACTTTTGGCCGTATTCTCGTACTCAACGCGTTTCAGCTTTAACCTGTGTCTAAATTAAACGCGAGTTTATCTTTTAAACGACATGTTTAACAAACCCGTTTTTAAACTCGGTGAATCTCGTCCTCAGAGTGGTCGTGCGTTTAATGTATACATGTATTCAATTTATTGTGGCCTAAATTGATTACAGTAGATATCGACCAAATAACTCAAATGCACGTGTATTTTTAAGTCTACAGGATCTGATTTAAGCTTGCCCCAGGCACGGTTGAGTAATCATTTACGGCATTCAGTATGTGTATGAGTTAAGTAAAACGCACGTTAACACTTTCCACACAGATATTATTTCGACCATTCAGATTTTTCAGGAACCTTTCCCAACTTTTAAAGTCTACCTAAAGAATGACTGAACGAATACTACGAATGTTTGTACTTATTTTATGCATTTCTAATGGTGATTTCAAATATGAAAATGACATTAAATTATGTGGACAATTTTTAAACTTGTTGTGAAATGTTGGAATGTCGTCTGCAGTGACGCCTAACGTGTGGAAATTGTTAAACTACTCCCATACCCATGTTTAAAGTTAGATGCAATTCAGTGAGTTAGACGCGGGTTTTTAAGCTAAACATGCATATATAACTTTGACTTTAAACGCATCGTTTAACTAAACGTAATTCTCAAAAATGTGTTTAAATTTAAGTTATATGCGTGTCTAGCTTAACATCAAATCCGCGATTTAATACGTACGAGAATGCGGGCATTTATTACGCGTTTAATTTTCAGCGTTACTTGTTAACTTTTAGTGGCGTAACTATGTTATTGATATTGGGGTGGGGGCAAGAAATGAAAGTCAACCTACAACATTGTTTTAAGTAAAGAAACGCGCGCGTAGCGCGCAACATTTTCGACTTTACACTTATTTGTAGCACGATTAAGTTACATTTTGGCTATTAACAAGTTTGTACCAAAGAATATTGCATTTTGGGGACTGATATGCGCGCGTAGCACGCTGAAGATTTTCATTATTATTTAAGTATAGATGGTTGAAAAGTTCGGAAAGGGGGAGTATGAGGAATGAAAAGTTCGGATAGGTGGGGGAGTTGAGGGATGTGCCCCCTCCCCCTCAAAATAGTTTTTTTCTCTCAAAGTTTGAGCCCAATTGGGGTGTTACCTAATCAATGTATTGTACAGCTCTTGTCTTGAAATGATATAAAGTCTGAAACCATTTAATATACAGTTCTTATATCATGTACTGCCAAGTCCTAAACAAACCAATTAATGTACAACTCTTATGTCATGAAATGTTCAATGGTCGATGTACAGCTCTTATATCATATACTTTTCCAAGTCTTAAACCATGTAATGTACAGATTTTATGTACTGAAATATTGAAAGTCTTTAAACATTTAATATACAGTTCTTGTATCATGTAATGTTTAATTCTTAAACAAACAAACTAATGTAAGTCTTAACGCCTGTCACGCACGGGTCGTCTGTCTTGTAAGGTTAAAGTATTAAAACATATTATAATGTACCGCTTTTATTTAGAGAATAAAACATAGTTCTTAGCTGTTTTGCTATAGACGATGGTCTTATAATGTATAGGCTGTACCATATTTGGAGTCGTGTATGGTCGCCGCACATTCTTATTTAGTGTATTGGTTATTTTGATCTTTTATCATAAACTAACGCAGTTTGTTAGATTTATTTTAAACAAACAACAACACATTTCCCCCTTTATAAAATCGGCGAATCCAGCGAGTTGTTTTCCAACATCCTGCTTCAAATTAATCGCGTTCTTTAGCACACACGCACCTGTCATCGCTGCGTTATACCCACAACGCATACGGCGGCAACTTTGTGTAGGGCACGCTAACGCGATGACGCGTTGATTATACGCGCTGAAAGTATTATTTTTCGAATGAATTAAACCCCGCCCCCAAACTATGCACCATTGTCTCATAATGTATGGGCGTGTCGGCTGAAAATCAGCCAAAAACCAATCAAATTGTCTGCTGACATCTCAAACCACACCCACTATATAAGAATAGAGAATAATGACTGCGTAACAGCTGTTTTCGTGAATTTGTTTTGAAATCAAGGTTATTATTATGGTCTGAGGGACAATTCCGAATGACCATAACAACAACCGAGGATTTCAAATATGCATCTTTTTCAGTAATGAATAAGAATAATGACTGCTTAACCACTGTTTTCGTGAATTTTTTTGAAATCCTCGGTTGTTGTTCTGGTCATTCGGAATTGTGAATTGTCCCGAAGGGGCAGACCAGAACAAAAACCTCAAATATTAAAACAGTTGTTACGTTTCTCTAAATAACAAGCATATTGCGCTGCGTCAGTTTGCGCCGCCGTGAGGCGCGCGCTTCAAGATACAATTTAACGTTGCCAAATATTGATGCACGCGTGGTAATTTACGCGGGGACGTCTCTATCCAGGATATATAATTAGAGCGTTCTTGGTCTCTATAGTCCGAAGGTTCTATAATCTGAAGATTCTATAGTCCGAAGGTTCTATAGTCCGACGCACGTAATTTACTATTCGTTAGTCCGAATAAGATAAAAGGTTCTTTAGTCCGATAAAAAGGGTTCTCTATTACGAAGGTTCTGAAGTCCGAATATAAAAAGGTTCATAAATCCGAATATTGCAAATGGGTTTTATAGTCCAAAACAGGTAAGGGGTTCTCTAATCCGATAGTTAAAAAAGGTTCTTTAGTCCGAATTTAATACAAAAAGTTATATAGTTCGAATTTTAAAAAGGGTTCTCTAGTCCGAAAAGGTGTCACTGTTCTTTAATCCGAATCAAAATAAAGGTTCTATAATCCGACATTTGAATTAGCAGACGACGCTGGACACGGGCGTATTCACGAATATTCAGGTTAAAATATGCGAACGAGGTTACGTGATCAAGTGAATGGGACGAACGCTTAACAACGGTTTAAATTCAAAAAATGATACTGACACTGCGGATGGTTAGCCATCCACAGTGGTTTTAGGATGAAATAATTTAGTTCCAACGTGTGATGAATTTTATGGGGTCATATAATCAAAATCCATTGTTACATTGAAACCAACGGAAATTCAAAATTAACGGCCGTTCATGTCCAACGTCGTCTGTGAATTAGCGTATTTTGCAGTGCGCCCTCTATGGATAAACAGATAAGCATTTATAATGCGCCATTTATCTAGAAACAAGTTCTAATCCATGGCGCAATGAGCAAACAAGAAAAACAATACAGTAAAGCAGAAATCACAGAAAAAACATGATAGCCTTGGTAACAATCTCGCTGAAATAAAAACCAACCAAAAATTGTTACGTGCTAAAAATATGACCAAAAACAATTCAATTACAAATTGAATATGAATAACAATATAACATGGCAAACAAAATGTGAAAATCAAAACAGTTGAAATTAGCAATCATAAGCAGCATTGAATAAGAATGTTTGAGTCCAGTGATTTAAACCGATGGAGAGAATTTGACTGACGAACATCGATGGGTAAAGAGTTCCAAAGTTTTGGAGCAACGGTAGAAAAAGCGTGCTCTCCGAAAGAGGATGTTGTTCGTGGAACTGACAGTAAGCACTTTTCTGATGACCTCACACTGCGAGTAGGAGTATATGGAGAGGGAAGGTCGGTTATATAAAGAAGGTGCCATTTAATTGTGTAAACCTTTCCATTGAAAAGGCGCTCAATAAATGACTGATATGTCAGAAGTAGAGTTTTATATTTGATACGTTCGCGAACAGGTAACCAGTGACGACTATGTAGAGTAGGTGTAATCATAGTAATAAGCAAATTTGCGAGTCATTGTTAAAACGCGAGCAGCTGAGTTCTGTATACGTTGCAGTTTCTTGAGTTGTTGTTTAGTTATTCTCTAAATAATTAGTTTTAAAACTGAAAATCTTTGCGCGCTTTGCGCGCATGCGCATTCTTTCTACAGGTTTTAACATTATAATGGATCTCGAACCACACTAAATAATATATTACGTGGGGGACGTAAAAAACGTCATACTGGACCATTTAAGTGTTAGAAATGCCAAATTTGTTTTCCATGACCATTTTAATTTAAAAACTGAAATCTTTGCGCGCATTTTTTAAGCAGGTTTCAACATTATAATGGGTCTCGAACCACACAAAATATTATGTGGGGTACGTTAAATACTTGGACCTTTTAAGCATTAAAAATGCAATTTTTTGCGCGCTTCGCGCGTATAAGTTTCAATGTTTCATTATTCAAGCTCACCAAGATGGCTTCAGGAAAGTTTTCCATGACCATTTTAGTTTAAAAACTGAAAATCGCGCGCATTCATTCTACAGGTTTTAATATTATAATGGATATCGAACCACACCAAATATTATGTGGGGTACGTTAAATACTTGGACCTTTTGAGCATTAAAAGTGCAAATTTGTGCGCACTTCGCGCGTATAAGTTTCAATGTTTCATTATTCAAGCTCACCAAGATGGCTTCAGGAAAGTTTTCCATGACCATTTTAGTTTAAAAACTGAAAATCGAGCGCATTCATTCTACAGGTTTTAATATTATAATGGATATCGAACCACACCAAATATTATGTGGGGTACGTTAAATACTTGGACCTTTTGAGCATTAAAAGTGCACATTTGTGCGCACTTAGAGCGTATAAGTTTCAATGTTTCATTATTCAAGCTCACCAAGATGGCTTCAGGAAAGTTTTCCATGACCATTTTAGTTTAAAAACTGAAAATCGCGCGCATTCATTCTACAGGTTTTAATATTATAATGGATATCGAACCACACCAAATATTATGTGGGGTACGTTAAATACTTGGACCTTTTGAGCATTAAAAGTGCAAATTTGTGCGCACTTCGCGCGTTTAAGTTTCAATGTTTCATTATTCAAGCTGAACAAGATGGCTTCAGGAAAGTTTTCCATGACCATTTTAGTTTAAAAACTGAAAATCGCGCGCATTCATTCTACAGGTTTTAATATTATAATGGACATCGAACCACACCAAATATTATGTGGGGTACGTTAAATACTTGGACCTTTTGAGCATTAAAAGTGCAAATTTGTGCGCACTTCGCGCGTATAAGTTTCAATGTTTCATTATTCAAGCTCACCAAGATGGCTTCAGGAAAGTTGTCCATGACCATTTTAGTTTTACGCCATTGCCGCGGATGGCGGTGCTTCGTATTGCTTTGATTAGTCAATGAAATTTATATTTAAGCTCCCCCCCCCCCCCCCCCCCCCCCCCCCCCCCCCCCCACCGGTAAAAAAATCATGTGCACGCCTATGAAAACATGCAATAGCATTTCTGCTGTATCCTTAAAGAGAAGTTTTCTTATGTAACTGAGGTTTCTAATTTGAAAATAGGCTGATTGACACACCTTTTTAACATGGTTCTCCATTGATAACGTAAAATCAAAATATATCCCCAAATTGCGAACATTGGTAGATGCAGAAATAGTTGAAGAACCAATCTGAATATTCTTATTCTGGATCTTATTTTTTGAAGATATAATAAGCAGTTCCGTTTTGCTATTATTCAATTTCAGTTTGTTTTTTGACATCCATGATTCAATATCAGAAATTCACAGTGCAATACGCTGACGGGCTAAACTTTCCTCAGCAGCATCATTAACATTAACCGACAAATAAAGTTGGGTATAATCGGCGTATGTATGTATGTACAGCTAAATTATATTTACAAGCAATATTAACGACTGGAGAAGCATAAATGGTGAAAAAATAAAGGGCCCAACACAGAGCCTTGTGGTACTCCAAATGGGAGGTTTACCGGAGTTGAAAAATTGTTGTCAATGCTAACAGATTGACGTCTGTTTGTTAAATATGAAGTGATCCACTGAAGAGCTGAACCTGTGATACCAGTAGATGTAACACGCGAAAGAAGAATATTGTGATCAATGGTGTCAAAAGCCGCAGACAAATCCAATAGAACTAAAAACATAATATAATTCTGGACTTCAAGAAGCGCAGTCTAAGTTCCATGAAATTTCTTGCAGACAGACTGGTACTTTTCTAAGAGGTTGTACTTTTCAAAGTGTTCATTCAAACGAGTTGCGACAATTTTTGTCAATAAGCTTAGGCACAAAAGCTTAATTTGACACAGGGCGATAGTTTTTAGATTTAATCAGGATCAAGAGTTGCCTTCTTAAGTAATGACTTTACAACAGCGCTCTTAAAATGTGATGGAAAATTAAATGTCTCAAGTGACAGGTTTATAATCTTTGTGATGGTTGGGAGGAGAAGATCGATATGTTCCTTGTTGACAATCCATGTAGGAATAGGATCCAGTTGGCAATGCTTGGATATAACATGAGGAATATTCATAACTACGAAGCATTATAGTGATTTCAACCTACAGAGATGCAATCTACCATACCAGTGGCAGATGGTGAAGGACACAATTGGCCCAATGTTCAAAAGTATTGGTTTACTTAGGGAAGACATCAAAACTCGACCGCCCGTTGACCGCCGGTTACGTTCGGTTCAGCCCGGTTCTTTCAGGTCAAATGTTTTACTGGTATATGAATATTCACGCATGCAACACTGAACAACCGCCGGTTAACTTAATGCTGTAACCGGACCAATTTACACTATCAATCTGTTACTTAGCGGTCATAATAGCTCTCTCTATAATCGTTCTATAAAAAAACCCATTCATAGACTTTCGGTATTGATTTTCAAAAGTTAATTGAACTATAAACAGATTGAAAAAGCCAACCCCAGCGAATATCAATAGCTGTATTGTACTGGTTGTCAACTGAGACTTGAGAGCCCATTACTTCAAGATTTTATTGCTCACGCGTTTGACGAGGCACTATCAACCGGTCGTGTTCACCAGAGTGTAACTATTTGACCTCATTATGTGTGTATATAATAACAGACGACACGTTTTGTGAGAACCGGGCGGAATCGGCCGTAACCGGCGGTTGCCGGGCGGTCGAGTTTTGACGTGGTCCCTTACCAGAGTGTTAGAAAAGGAAAACAACTAAGTGCTTATTTTTGGCGAATTTTAAGGGGGGTGTGGACCCTCAGCATAGCCTCCGTAAAATGGCTGTAAGGCCAAGTAACATATATAATGTGTTACTCATCCGGACTTTTTAAAAAAATTGGTGAGGGAGGCCCTTGTTTTTGTTATTTGTCACAAATTTGTTATTAAATTCTAGGCTAATTTCCCATTGTTTAAGGTTTGTCGTCAGTCTGTCGTCAATCATAAAAACGGGGAGGCCCTCATTATTTTTTGTTTTTTCCTCATTGCTCTACTCCTAGCCTGGAAATCTTGTGTGGACTGTGTTTATAAATGATACCCAAACACTCCCTATCATCTCTTTTATCACAACAATTGATGAAACAAAGTTAAAGAGGAAATAACAAAAATAACAAAAATATTTGACAATCTCAAAAAATTGGTGAGGGCGGGGACGAGTAACATGTTTATTATTTTATTTGGCCTTAGCAAGAACACAAATTTTCGATTTTTGTTGTTGTTGGTTTTAGGTGGTTTTAGAACGCAAAATTTTCGTAGAATTGGGGCTTTGGAACGCAGAATTTCGTGATTATTGAATTTTCAACAAAATTGGGGTCTAAAGAACTGATGCAGGCTCAAAGGGGGGGGCGGGCGGTGGATGCGCTGCATCCTCAATCTTCAATTGGGGAAAAGTCGATTGGGAATAAGTCGATATTGCATCGATCACTGGATCTATTGTGTTGAAGACACAATAGCTGAAACATTTGATTGGCGTGCTACCAAAGACACAATAGCTGAAGCATTTGATTGGCGTGCTACCAATGTCGTTCGCTAGACGCTTGTCAATTTCTTACGTTGTCATATCTTTATAATGTTGCTTCTTTTGTTCCTATAGGTTTTGGCCAATGTTTAATGCCATATTTTTCTTTCGGAGAGTTGTAAATGAAGACTTCTCTTCTTTTCATCTTTACAGATGTGTCTTCATAGATGGGTAGATAAATACCAATGCAATATTTCAGTTATGCTGGTTCCCTGCATCAATGGGCTCCACACAACTTATCCATAGATGCAGGTACGCACCAACTATGCCACCACAGTGACACCCAGTGTTTAACGGCATAAAAGTCATGCATATTCATGAATGACGAAAAATAGATCCACAAATAAATTAGATCAAGCCAGCTTCACGCTACGAATGATAACAAATTTGCTGATTGGCACAAACTACACAGTCATGTATCTGCGCTTACCACAGTGCCGGACTTCACACGGATGTCATAGCGTGTTCCCCATCGCGCCATAGCTA
This sequence comes from Ophiura sarsii, assembly GCA_035610835.1. Classification (NCBI taxonomy): domain Eukaryota; kingdom Metazoa; phylum Echinodermata; class Ophiuroidea; order Amphilepidida; family Ophiuridae; genus Ophiura; species Ophiura sarsii. Next base: position 22,965 of record JAYJML010000254.1, read on the forward strand.
TTAGCCGGGACGCCTCTTAGCCGAATAACCGTTAAAAGGTCAATTATTACCGAAACGAACTTCGCAATTGTGAACCGCGCACTTTCGGTACTAAAACCGAGTTAAACACCCGCGGAATCTGAACTATCATTTCAAGAGTGATCTTGAGGTCAATAAAAGCCTTTTTTGGAGATTACTGTCTTGAAATATTCCTAATAATACAATCTGTTAACTTATTAAAACCAGTCTCAGACATGTACAAGCAGAGTATTTCACATGGGAAGTTTGCAATTTTTTCGATATCGAAAGTGAAATGTACAAAAGTAGCGTTTACATTGATCTGACAAACAGCTGTCTTAACCAGCGAAATTACAAAATTGTCACATATTCAGATAAATGAGGGTTTTAGTCATTATTATTTCCTAAATCGATTTTACGACGTGACCATTTAAGTAGATAAAAACAGATTGTAAGAGAGAGTAAAATTTGGAACCATTGGTATTTTGTCCATTGTCCATTCCTATGCGATCGCATTATATTTTGATGTTTGTGCGGATTGCAGGCTTTGTGCATAGGAGGGACATCTTTCGAGACAAGACGTTCAAACGTGGTTAGACGTCCCATTCATATTACAATGGATACAATAGACTGCAATTGTCCTTTGTTTGATGTCTTTCAAATCGTTTTAATCTCGGCCACTTGACGAACGCGACATGATGATAGATATTGACATGGTTGATCAATAATTACGTCATGACCGTGTAATCAGGAGAGGTAGGATACTATTATTGACAAAGCGTACCGCCCTCTATTAAAAATTATCATTGAAGTTCGGCAGGTATAAAAGACAGAATGCTGAAACGACAGAAACGACCGAAACGACCGAAACAGCTGCAAACCATTAAAATTAATCCAGAAGTATCAACGTGGGGAGTTCAGCACTAGTGTAGCTACAACAGAGTACACAATTTGCAATGCACCCGAACTTTAATAACGTATTACTGTTGGGTTAACCTGCAGTGGGGTTGTGTAGGATAGGGGTGTGTTGTTGAATTGGGGGCGTTGATCTAATAAATAGGACATATATTTTGTTGGGCCCCATTGGGATCTTATAGAAGTGTGTTGATACTATTTTAAGATTCTATAAGTCATGGAACAAAAGTGACTACAACATAATTTATACATCACAAACATGATTAAAATTTCAACAGCATTATCAACAATTTAATTATTAATAAAGGATCCCGTTATTTCTTTATTACCTTTAGGTCTGAGAAACAAGGTTTTATCTCACTAGCCACCAATATGGCATGTCAATTAGTTCTGATCTACATTGCCAGTGGGCGTCTGTTGGAGGTTGCATGCATGGTATTGTAGATCTGAGTACAACCACTGCAGGGTACACTGAAAATCTTGACCATATGAGTACTAGTATTCAATAGGGCGGGGCGTAAATAGGGAAGGTATTTTGTTCAAATCGGCCATGGTCAAAATGTATTCCACTTGACCCCACATGATTAAATATGCACTTTATAAAAAATTCTGGTGGGGTCTTCAGACCCCACCACTACCCTGAATGCCCCTATAGGGGAATACATGGTAAAATTGCCATATTGGTGTAGCAAAATGATGTTTCGACCTAAAACAAATCAAAACATAATTTTTTCAGCACAATGCATTTCTATTAGGTCCCCATAATGACATACTAAAAGTCCAAAAATATCAGAGTGGTAAAAATATGCCTAATTTGCATAAACTTAAAATGGCCGCTAATTTGAGAATGTTGGCGGCCATTTTTTATTTATGCAATTTAAGATACACATATTAGGGCAGATATGTCTCTGTATGTCCTTGAGACGTTATACATTCATAAAATATATGCTAAAGCTATTTAAAGTGCCATAACAACTATCTAAGATAAGAAATAAGTCCAAAACATTGAAAATGCTCAAATTATCGGCCATTTTAAGTTTATGCAAATTATCATATTTCTAACACTCTGATGTTTTCAGACTTTTAGTATGTCATTATGGGTACCTTATAGAAATGCATTAAGCTGAAAAAAATATGTACCAATTTGTTCTACGTCGAAACCTAATTTTGCTTCACCAATTTGGCAACTTTGCCATGTATTCCCCTATAGGGGGATAAAGGGTAATGGTGGGGTCTGAAGACCCCCTCCGAAAAAATTTTAAAGTGCATATTTGATCATGTGGGGTCAAGTGGAATACATTTTGACCATGGCCGATTTGAACAAAATACCTTCCCTATTTACGCCCCGCCCTAGTATTCAATGTACATAACAACTTGATTTGCAAATAGCAGCATGGATCTTGGTCTATCATATCTTATGGGCCAGAAAGTTGGCCCCATAAGATGATAAGATCCTATTTTAATACATCCCAGTGACAGGACTAACAACTCTAAATGGATAAATTTCTACCGGGATCTCCTAGCAAAATTAGCGAAATTAAATCACAGCGAAATTAAGTTTCACAATATTATGAAACACAGCACTCGCTTCCATTCCCGCTCTTCGGTGCATTACTCTGTTAGGTCATTTGGTGGTGGGAGGGTGGGGATTACAATGGAGGGGTGGGGGGGCTACTTATAGGATCTTAGGTGATATTATAACTCTCAATCACATGCACTTTACCTATTACAATCTCAAGGAGGGCTAATACGGGGGAGGGGTGGATGGGGTGCATCTGCTGATTTGAAAGTCTCCCTCCCTCCCTCTCCCCCAGCAAGAAGCTCATCACTCGCTTCCATTCCCGCTCTACGGTGCATTAATGTGCATTAGGGCCTTACTCTGTTAGGTCATTTGGAATATTAGACAATGACTCCATTTCAATAATAAACTCGCACTGGGATTCCTCACTGTTTTGTCAATTCTGTCTTTTTCTGTCTGGGGTTGTTTGTAATGTGGTTTGGGAGGCAGAGGTTAATGAATAAATTTCGTAACGGATATGTCACGGGGCGGGGCGGGCGGGCGGGGCGGGGGCAGGGCGGGGGAGTGACGGGTGGAGTATGGGAGATGGTTAAGGTTTAGGCCTTGGAGTTGAAATATGCGACGGGCGTGGGTCCTTTCCCTCTTTCCCTCTTTCCCTCTTTCCCCTCTTTCCCCTCTTTCCCCTCTTTCCCCTCTTTCCCCTCTTTCCCCTCTTTCCCCTCTTTCCCCTCTTTCCCCTCTTTCCCCTCTTTCCCCTCTTTCCCCTCTTTCCCCTCTTTCCCCTCTTTCCCCTCTTTCCCCTCTTTCCCCTCTTTCCCCTCTTTCCCCTCTTTCCCCTCTTTCCCCTCTTTCCCCTCTTTTCCCTCTTTTCCCTCTTTTCCCTCTTTTCCCTCTTTCCCCTCTTTCCCCTCTTTCCCCTCTTTTCCCTCTTTTCCCTCTTTTCCCTCTTTTCCCTCTTTTCCCTCTTTTCCCTCTTTTCCCTCTTTTCCCTCTTTTCCCTCTTTTCCCTCTTTTCCCTCTTTTCCCTCTTTTCCCTCTTTTCCCTCTTTTCCCTCTTTTCCCTCTTTTCCCTCTTTTCCCTCTTTTCCCTCTTTTCCCTCTTTTCCCTCTTTTCCCTCTTTTCCCTCTTTTCCCTCTTTTCCCTCTTTTCCCTCTTTTCCCTCTTTTCCCTCTTTTCCCTCTTTTCCCTCTTTTCCCTCTTTTCCCTCTTTTCCCTCTTTTCCCTCTTTTCCCTCTTTTCCCTCTTTTCCCTCTTTTCCCTCTTTTCCCTCTTTTCCCTCTTTTCCCTCTTTTCCCTCTTTTCCCTCTTTTCCCTCTTTTCCCTCTTTTCCCTCTTTTCCCTCTTTTCCCTCTTTTCCCTCTTTTCCCTCTTTTCCCTCTTTTCCCTCTTTTCCCTCTTTTCCCTCTTTTCCCTCTTTTTCCCTCTTTTTCCCTCTTTTTCCCTCTTTTTCCCTCTTTTTCCCTCTTTTTCCCTCTTTTTCCCTCTTTTTCCCTCTTTTTCCCTCTTTTTCCCTCTTTTTCCCTCTTTTTCCCTCTTTTTCCCTCTTTTCCCGGAGGGAAGAGAAGTAGGGATGAAAGAGAAGTAGGGACGAGAAGTAGGGAGGAAAGAGAAGTAGGGAGGAAAGAGAAGTAGGGAAGAAGAGAAGAAGGGAAGAGAGGGAAGAACAGAAGGAGGGAAGAAGAGAATTAGGGAAGAGAAGGAAGAACAGAAGGAGGGAAGAACAGAAGCGAGTGAAGAGAAGGCAGGGAAGAAGAAAAAGAAGAGGAAGAAAAAAAGGGTGGAAGAGAAGGCGAAGGGGAAGGAAGAAGCGTTGGGAGAGAAGGAATGGGTGGGAGAGAAGGGGGAGGAAAGGGTGAAAAAGGGGTCCATAACCCGGGAGTTCCTAACAACACCGTTGAAAGGAACAGAGGTTATGGGTTTTACAATTTATTCCCACGACAAGCTCATGATAAAGTGAACAGTGCTTCCTACGGATCGTTCGACCATAGCCCGAAAGTTCACAATTATCCCACATCTGTTGTGTGTTACAGAAGTGTGGCTGTCAAGACGGGATAAATTTAAAACAGTAGTTGTAATTGAGAAACCTGGTAATAAATGTCAATGTAAAGTCTCAGGTGTCAAATCAATCGTTTCTTGAACGGAGCAGGGTAAGTGCGCACACTCGCTAACCTTATTTAATATGCAAATCAACGTGACATGAATAATAATTGCTGTTTACTATCACGGAGCGATGATACGCTTCATAATAATAAACAAAAATGCCGGTGAAAATGTTTTTAGTTCATTCGCTGGGGTACATTCAAGTTAAATAGACGGAAGTTAAACATATATCAAAGGTATTATGATTTTGAGTAGGAATTATAGTTATGGTTGAGGCTTTTAAACGATAGATCTATAAAGTGCATTGGTGAACAACCTGAATCATAACCTTTCGTGTGGTCTAGTGGTTAGGATTTACCGCTCTGACTACCACGAATCGGGTTCAATTCTTGGTATATAGGTGCACCAATTGTTTTGTTAATTTTCAAAAACCAAAATAATTTTACATTTTAAAAATCGGGAGCGCGATCCATGGCTTTCGCGGTTGGTAAGGCGGCGATGGTATACACCAACACAAAAAGTCCCGGACCAGATGATTTGATGTTGGTTTATCCAAAATAAATAATCGGTACGAAAAATCTGAAATATATACATTTGATGAGAACATTTCTTCTCCGTAGTTTGATAGCCTACCTCATTCATATAACGAGTGAATAGTTTTGATTGTTTCAGGGGAAAAGACCAGAAAAGCTTTTCCTTCTTTTTGGATGTTGTCTCGTTAACCCCATTAACTTCACGTAACACCCGGGTGGTGGGATCTTCCGCACAAATGTCGAGCGCGTCAGTAAACGGAGTGCCGCACCAACTGGGGCAGCGAAACGGTACCTTCCAATCCCAACCCTAGCCCCGACTCGAAATACTGGGTCGAACAGGGTACTCTCGGTTATCGAGTGTGCCGATTTTACCCCGCCCGCCCCTCCACATTTTAGACTTGTATGTTCACTCAACGTGACCCAGCTACTGACTGCACATGTTATCCCCCGGGGAGGTTACTCAGATATAATTGAAAATTGACCCAAACATTGACCAATTTTCGGGGGAAATGAATCTATTTGTTTACCGGAAACCCATAATTGTCCTATATGATTGACAGATTTTGCTAAAATTCGGTGAAAAACATCAAAATTAAGGATTTCAGACCCATATTTCCCAGAAATGGCTTTGAAAAGGGGTCATCCATTTACCATAGGGTGAAATGGCGACACATCCCCGTAACCTCATATCCACAAAGGACTCCCCCCAGTAGCGTAGCGGGGAAGAGGGGAAAAGGGGAAGAGGGGAAGAAGGGAAGAGGAGAAGAGGGAAAGAGGGGGAGAGGGGAAAATTTCAATTAAAAATATATAAATAAAAAAGACCCCCCGCCCGCCCACGCCCCGTCGCATATTTCAACTCCAAGGCCTAAACCTTAACCATCTCCCGTACCCCACCCGTCACTCCCCCGCCCTGCCCCGCCCGCCCCCGCCCGTGGCGAAATTAGCACATTTCTTCATTAACCCCTGCCTCCCAAACCACATTACATCCTTACAAACAACCCCCATTCGTCACTGCCCGCCCCGCCCCGCCCCGCCCCGTGGCATATCTCAATCCCAAGACCTAAAATTCCCCGCCCCGCGGATTATCTCAACGCTCTTTTCTATTCCTATTTTCATGGTTCGATTCGATTCATAATGCTCTTCTCAGTGATGTAGCCAAAGTGGCCCAGATGATGTCATGACTACTTTAGACAATTGATCACATCTCTGCTTCCTGACCACCGATTTTCATGAAACAAAGCGTATCAAAATATTAAGAAAATATCCTTTGCGTGACATTAAACATCGAAACAGAAATTTCTTTGGAATTATTTTTAACATTTCTATTAAAATTGTGTAATTTATAAATAGGCCTACATAAAATATTGCTAATCAGCAAAATGGAAAGAAAAAACTGACTGACAATGGGCTACCGACCTCGTTATATATTTCCATGCGTTGTCTATGGTGTTAAAATCAAACTTTTCTTGAACGTAGCAGGGTTAGTGCGCACACTCGGTAACATATGCAAATCAAAACGTTACCATGAATAACAATTGGTGTACTCATGCCTTTATCCCGGAGCGATCAGATACGCTTTATATGTTTATATAGTAAACCAAAATGCCGGGAAAATGATGTTAGCGATTTTTTCTGAAGTTTTAGTTCATTCGGGTACATTTAGGTTAAATAGACGAGGGTTAAACGTATATCAAGTTATGTGGTTATGATTTTGGGAAGGAATTATTGTTATGGTTGAGGGTTAAACGATCGATCTATATAAAGTGCATTAGTGAACAACTAGGATCTTAACCGTTCATGTGGTCTAGCGGTTAGGATTTAGCGATTTAACCACCACGAATCGGGTTCAAGTCATAGGAGGTGCACCAGTTGTTTTGTTAGTTTTCAATAACCAACAAAATCAAGTAGTTTTATTTCATTTCAGTAAATTAGATTTATAAAATTTAATAATAAATAAATAAATAATATCATTTTTTTAGTGTACAGCGTGTCCCAAAAACTGGGTTCAAAAGTTTGCGAGCTTATAACGAAATAAGTAGGAATTATAAATAGTTTATATTTAAGGATATCAAACAAAATATACCTGACCTTGATTGGGTAAATTTGGAGACCAATCCAATGTAAACTTTTTTGAAATACAAAGATTTGAACAGAGCGTGGTCAGAACCCATTTGTCCCGATTTTTAAAAGGAATAAACCATCCGTGCGTTGCATGAAACTGTGCGCTATGTGCAGTTTTCCCGGCATGGGGTTTATTCTCCGAAAGAACTTAACAATAACTCGGACTATAACAAAGAACATTTTTTGTTAATGTTTATGTAAATAATGAACTTGTATTATTGGTATATGACCAAGATAATGTTATTTACTGCCCAAGTCTTTGTAAAGAATGAATGCAAAGGCCAAACATTGACGAAATCACAACAATGTGCAATTGCAACACATCGGGATGTTCCTTGAAAAGTGGGACAAATGGGTTTTGACCACGCTCTATTAAAATCTTTGTATTTCAAAAAGTGTATAGAGTTAATTACAGAGTTTAACCAATTAAGGTCATGTATATTTTGTTTAATATCTTAGAATATGAACTATCTATGCTTTCTACTTTTTTAGTTGTAACCTCGCAAACTTTTGAACCCAGTTTTTGGGGATACGCTGTATAAATGAAATAGCCCATACTAAATCCACCATGAATCGAGATATGGAGCCAATCTGGTTCAACAAGTATATTCCATGTGCTACATTAACAATTCAGGTACCACAGTACAGTGTTCGTGTGTTATTGAGGGGTGGGTTCGTTATTCCGAAGGGTCGTTATTCCGAAGGGTCGTTATTCCGAAGGGTCATTATTCCGAAGGGTCGTTATTCCGAAATAACTATAAGGGTCACTATTCCGAAGGGTCATTATTCCGAAAATGTAATAGGGGTCGTTATTCCGAATATACAATAAGGGTCGTTATTCCGAAGGGTCATTATTCCGAAATAACTGTAAGGGTCATTATTCCGAAGGGTCGTTATTCCGAAAATACAATAAGGGTCGTTATTCCGAAGGGTCATTATTCCGAAATAACTGTAAGGGTCGTTATTCCGAAGGGTCGTAATTCCGAAAATAACATAAGGGTCGTAATTCCGAAGATACAATGAGGGTCGTTATTCCGAAGGGTCATTATTCCGAAATAATTGCAAGGGTCGTTATTCCGAAATAAGCAAGAGGGTCGTTATTCCGAAGGGTCGTTATTCCGAAATAAGCAAGAGGGTCGTTATTCCGAAGGGTCGTTATTCCGAAAATACAATAAGGGTCGTTATTCCGAAGGGTCGTTATTCCGAAAATACAATAAGGGTCGTTATTCCGAAGGGTCGTTATTCCGAAAATACAATAAGGGTCGTTATTCCGAAGGGTCGTTATTCCGAAAATACAATAAGGGTCGTTATTCCGAAGGGTCGTTATTCCGAAAATACAATAAGGGTCGTTATTCCGAAGGGTCGTTATTCCGAAAATACAATAAGGGTCGTTATTCCGAAGGGTCGTTATTCCGAAAATACAATAAGGGTCGTTATTCCGAAGGGTCGTTATTCCGAAAATACAATAAGGGTCGTTATTCCGAAGGGTCGTTATTCCGAATATAAAATAAGGGTCGTTATTCCGAATATAAAATAAGGGTCTTTATTCCGAAAATAAAATAAGGGTCGTTATTTACAGATAACAGACACAGGAGAAACAAAAATGGAGGTATTGCTCATCGGCTACAACGATTTATTAAACCTTTGCTGAGCACCAAAAATGGCACTCTTATTCATTTTCAACTATGTGGAATCACTATAATTTATACTGGTAATTTCAATTACATCATTCATTTGTAGAATTAAATTTAAACATAGATTTAATTTATTCACGATATGTCACTACATAGGCCTATAGTTAATAATACAATAATAATACATTGGATAGTAAATGTATCATACATTTATCATACATACATACAATGTATAGTTAGATTGATCTGACCGTCCATTTGACGATGCTTATTTGTATAATAAAATAATATTAAATAAGTCATGGAAATATAAAATAAGGGTCGTAATTCCGAAAATATAATAAGGGTCGTAATTCCGAAAATAAAATAACGGTCGTTATTCCCCTGAAACTGAATTTGCCAAAAAGGTGAAATAACCATGTCTTACACAATGGAGTGTAACTTCAATAAAATAAGTCCGATATTCATAATCTAAAATTCTAATAAAAGGGTGGAGTATAGCAAATATGATAGAAAATTAACGAATCTAATTTCATTGATTTTGATGATGAACAAATTTATTGAACTTTGGGCATCGATGGGTACTAATCATTTTGGGACAACCTGTATACTAGGCGTGTTTAGGCGTGCATTGCTCTATGCATGCTTTAAACATGTTAAATATAAGCATGAACTAATATATGGCACATAATTTTAAATTCGGGCAATGTTTACTGTTGTAAAGCGCATGGATGAGTTTTCAATTTTTCATTATTGAAATGCAATGATTCAAACTGCTTTCAATTATGATACCAAGTTTCCAAGCGGAATAAAGCTGTGCTATTGGGTTGTTAAGTCAAGTTAAATTCACTGAATAGTATCAATTCGTTATTGGCATTACCTTATCACAGTATCGCCCGGTATTGGAACATAAACATGTTCCAGTATCGCTCAATACTGACACATGACATAAATTGCCCGCTTACAAATCTATTGTAAATAGTTACTAGGCGTGTTTAGGCGTGCATTGCCCTATGCATGTTTAAGGGGAAGTAGGGGTTAAGAGGTTTTATAATATGGATTTTCTGTGGTTTGCAATTGCAGCCCAGAGAATTAGCTTTCTTTTGCTTCAAAAATGAACACAATCGGATATTCCTCTGCAACGTTATGATACATTTTGCGCGTCCAAGTCTGTCGCGAAGTCGAAAATTTCGTTTATTAACGCATGTATTTAGTTCTTATGTATTCTAATGTTTTAAGTATCTCATTTCTGGTCAAAAATGTCATATTTTATTTGATTGACCCAATAAGTGATGCATTTAGTGTTCTAAGTTGCCTAAAAAATAAGTGAAAACTTCATTTTTAAATTCAAATACTTTCCCTAGTTAATAGTGTCCAATTGCTTAGATCCTAGTTCATTACAGCCTTATCAATCAGTTGTCATTTGATTTTTGTCCCAATACTCTACGATAAATAGTTTTTAGATAACTTGCGCGCAAGGTGTAGTAAAGGATGATCCAAGATGGCGGTTCAATGACAACGGGTCACATAACCGACCAAGTAGAGATATTTTTTGAACCTACAACACATACCCAATTATATAACAATAACAGTACCTTAACAATAACAGAAAAATTAGTTTTAGTAAAATGTGCTCTGAACCCATACTTCCCCCTTAATGTTTATAAGCATGAATTTACATGGCACATCATTTTATATTCGGGCATGTTTACTGCTACTGTTTGTAAAGCGCTTGGATGAGTTTTCAATTTTTGATTATTACTGCCTTTCATTTATAATACCAATAAATAAATAAAGCTGTGCTATTGGGTTGCTTAAAAGTCAAGTCAAAATTCACTCAATAGTATCAATTCACTATCATCATTGTCTTTATCTTTCCTTGTCATCAAAAGTTAACACACATTGCTTCCGGGCATTTCGTCTTCACAGAGTAGTGTTTGATGTTGTAAGAAATTGACAATGGATGTTCGAACTTAATGAGGCGGGGAGGGGGTATTTAATTTAGCAAATTACCGGGTGTCCCTAAAAAAGTGTGCACATGTTTGCGCAACCTGTTGACCATGAAGTCCTACAGTTTAGTGCAATATATTTATACACCCGGAAAGGAAAAACACTCAACTTTCAGATGCCGTTTATTTTATTTCATTTGGATTTGTCAATCTAGAGATATACCAGTTTATTAAAGCTACCTAAAATCTACGTTGTGCCACTTTACAGTTTCAAAGGTTTAATCCTAAGAATAAGATACAACTCTTTGCCCTTCACCAGTGTTATGCAAAATAACATTTTGTATTGAGATTGAATAGGTTTAAATAATATAATGAGTGCCTGTGTATCCAAGCAGAACTGAATATAAAGATGTTTGTTACATGATTCGAACCAGTCCTTTTGACGAGGTTTCACAAAATGTTTATTGGGCTTACATTTTCAAAACAAGACAGAAGTCCATATGGCTGGGTGAGGCCTCGATTTCCATTAGAAAAGGGTGTTCAAGGTCTTAAAATATCATGAAACGAGATGTCCAGCAGAAGTCACTATAGAGTTTGCCATTCATTTCCTAAACACTCACGTACCTTTAAGAAACCTGCAATTTAACCTTTTCAAATTGGGAAATACGGTGAGGGCCTATTCAAAGACAACACATTTAACGAAAAGGGCAATTATGTATTCATTTTATTACTTCAGAAAAACAAGAAGAAAGGGGTTTAATTTATTGCTTTATATATACACATGGAAAAAAGTATCGCACCACTTGTTGAAAAGTGCAAATGTGGCCTCGAATTTTGCCACCATGGTGTGATATTAAGGATCATTTGTTTGCGTAAGCTGTCCAACAAAATGTTATGCAATAAAAGGGCCACATTTTAGTTTGTGATGTAATCGATGTAATGATTTTCAAGGCCAAAGTGAAAATGCATAAAACAAGTTTGGGTAAAACGCGATATTGAGAGGCCCAATGATTAATCTCTATAGTTGCAATCCTTGGTAACACATTCAAGTCTTCCAAGGTCAAAGGTCATCTGGGGTCAAATTTCAAAAGTTGCCCGATTGTTCTCAAACGTGAAAAAACTCCCTTTTTCGTACGCCCAATGGTTATGGGGTCGAAGGTCAAAATAGGTCAAATTTTAAATAAGTTCAAATGACAAAAGCAATATTGCGGAAGTGTTGACCTAGGTCAAATAAATTTAAAAAAATCAACGGTGACATCATCGTATGTTTTGGCATGTTTGGACTCATTCACTGTATTGTAGCCTATAACGTCTAAATGAAACATTTCTTGCGCCAAATACAGAACTAATATAATAACTATTTTAAGTTGTTGAAGTCTATTCAATATCGAGTTATACCCAAACTTGTTTCATGCATGTTTTTTGGACAAAAGCATGCATTTCCCCTTGGCCTTGAAAAACATCACATCGATTACGTCACAAACTAAAATGTAGCCCTTTTATTGCATAGTATTTTGTTGGACAGCTTACGCAAACAAATGATCCTTAATATCACACCATGGTGGCAAAATTCGAGGCCACATTTGCACTTTTCAACAACAAAAAAGTGGTGCGATACTTTTTTCCATGTGTATATAAATATCAAATATTTTAGAATCTGCGACAATTTCTCCGATTTCGAGCATAATTGAAAATAGTTGTTGCAATAAAATAAGTTTATTATTTACACATACAGATTAAAACAGCGTTCTTTGCAAAGATGTAATTATTGTAGAAATCAGTGAAGAAAGAAAATCCAAATGTAGGCCTAAGACAGAGATTTTAGATGAACTTAGGCCGTGTTCCACATAAGTAGAAGTTGTCCCGATCTGGACTAGTCCGGACCAAGACCCACTTGTTCCCACATAAGTGGTGGTCGTCGCAACGGTGTCTATACACATGGGTGCTTTATTCCTAAATTGGAAAAAGTGGGTTCTGAACACGCTCTATTTACACATTTGACATCAGATGGATCGCACTATTTCACCAGTTAAGGTCAGATTGATTTGGCTTTTTATCATGTATATCTTAAGTTATACGCTCTCAAGTGTTTGAACACAGTTTTGGGGACACGCTGTATATTAAAATTCTTTTAAAGATCCGAAAAATAATCCTGAAACGCTTTACATGTTTTAAATGTCGATTTTGCGAAATTTATCAAATCAAGTATATACATTCATCTATACGGCACGCTGTGCCAAAATGAATATAAAGGACATTCTGGAAGAAAAAACATATTGACATAGGTTATGAAATAAAGCACTTACCATCGAGAAATTTTTGAATCTTTTAATCGTAGGCTATTTTATTTTAAACATAGACATAAGAAACCATTTCTTATAGGTACTTATGATGATACCCTTTTTGCTTCAAACGTTTGACAACGTTTCATATAGGCCTATCCTATGCTCGTTTTGATAAATACGCGCAACTATGTGATTGGTTGCGCAGAAGGATGTGCCGATTTGTGCTTACTCGATATCCATGAGGCTGGAGGCGAGGCTTGAAAGCACACAAAATGCCGATAGTTCGGTCCCGGTCCGATAAAACTGGAGTTATTCGCATTCAACGTCAAAGGTCACATGTGTTTCAACGGGACCTTAAAAATGAATCTTAAAAAAGGTTATTGACCCAAAGAGTATCATGTTGTTGGACTAAGTGTTTCGAACAAAAAGGTTATTACAAATTTGTATCGTTAATCAACGTTTATTTTTTAATGTAGGCAAATAGAGTTCAAATTGCAAAAATACTCAGATACTGCGCTGTACATATCAGATTGTTCCTAGATCTGCTTAAAAGCAGCAAACAATTTAACAGTTAAAGCAGCAAACATCTAAACAGTTAAAGCACCAGATAATAAGTTTTCGTCTAATGGCAGGATAGGTCAGAGGTCACATTTATTCCTCAAATACGTTACAATACAGAGCTTAAATTCTGAAATGGTCCCTGATTTAAATGAACATGGCTTCAAACTAGCCGTCGGATTGATAACAATATGCTCAAAACCATGACGTCTCTAACGACGTTAGACTTTATTGTGATGTGTGTATCATTTACTATAAAAAGAAACATGAAACAAAGAATTCACTATCCACGTTATTTTGACTTATTCTAAATCGGCGCAGGCTCAGAGCAATTATTTCTCGTCAAAAACATTACAATATTCTTCTTTTTCTGAACTGTGAACTTGTAAATAGTTTGTTCAAGTTAATTTCAAGAATATATAGTAAAGTCAAATAATGAACAGTTTAGAAGTATGAAGATATTTTTTTTAATATTTAGTACGGCAAAATTCTCCATATAATAGCCAACAGCATGATAGCTCACTTAAATTCCTATTCGGCGTAACGTAAATGCGCTAAAAGTGAGAATTACGTCAATAGAAATATTTATTAATGCTGAAACACAAAAGGTGTTATTGCAGACTACGCCTTATCCGCTGTATTTTTTACATGTATACATCATGTTTGTTTCGTGGATAGCGTTCATAACTCGCCATTTACGTGAATTTATGTTAATTTAACAGTTAAAATGATTTCTTTCATATTTGTTGTTATTTTAATTTGTAGTCCTAAAAAGTTGATATTTAGATATGTTGACGTTTATGAACACATAAGAGAATTGAAGACGAAAAGAAGAAAACAGTCAAATGCAATCTCATTTGAATACTAGTGGTGGCCCTTGATTTTTTTTACTTAAAAAAAAATTGCATATGCATACACTATGAATGTCAGGATGGCATATTGTAGTCAATTAAGGAGGAAGACAATGTTTCTTGATACTTACAATTTTAAGAGGAGTATAGATATCTCATTACCTTAGATGTTGTCAGGGTCATCCTTTGGTTCGTGTGGTTACGACAATTCTATTTTTATTTTATTTGAAAGAACTTGGATTTTGGGGTTCAAACACATGACACGAACGGTCACAGGTGCCGCCAAAAACATATAATTTTGTTTTTGCAATAGTACAATTTAGATGGGCTTCTTTTCAATAAAATACGCCTTTAAGGGTGATTAAAAAAGTGTACTGAACTTAAAGAAATTTAAAGAATTTTAGCTGATTTGGTACACCGAACACTCTTTGCAAATATTTTCTCTATAAGATGTATTGAATTCTACTATTTAAAACAGTCCAGTACGAGCTTAGTCAGAATACCACAAATCCATATTGTTTACTTCTGTTGCTGAAACCGTGTAACAATTTCTTTTTAATGATTACTTTCATTATTTCGTATTTAATGTGCGAAAATACCACTGATAATATTGTCTTTGTCTGTATTAGTTAGGTCTTATGTACCTTATAAATACATGATCCACTTGTTCATTAATAACAAGTACTATTGAATAAAATATTCAATATTGTGTTACGTTTCAAAACGCAGTAACTTTACCAAAACCTTAATTTACTTTAAGTACACTTGTTTTCAATCACCCTGTTGTTAACATCGTTTAATACTAATGATAAAAGGCATTCCGGTACAACTTTTGTTACTAGCGTTTTTCACTGTAAATATGTTTTACGATTGTTAATGTAAAGATTACAACGAAATATGATTATGGTTCACATATAAACATGTTTCCATTTAAGAGAATTCTGTAACTTTGATTGTATATAGAAGTTTTTCATCTGCCTAGCGCCTATACGATATTTCAGTGTAAGGCGTTTTGAGACATTTCTAAATGGTATGTGTATTGATCATTTATGTGACTTACGGTATATTATCTGACGCCCTCAATCCTCGAAAAATAATTTGAAAACAGATGTTCTTGCAGATTCACATTTCTGATCATGAATCGTAGGCATACATATACATTCCAAGATACAGGACGACACGATTCTTTCAAAATCATGTTTTAGAGTGAAAATAAACTGTCGGAGTCTGCGTCGACAACTTATTTTTACTCTAAATTCACTCTGAACCATGCTGAACCAAAAAATCACCGCGTTGCTAATACGAGGGGGTATCAAAAGGGTTTTTGAAATCACCCATCCAGAAGTGAAGGAGCTATATCGATGAAATCTTGCCAGTGTAATCACTGGTCCTTACAAACATTATGGTGCAAAAATGGTCTCACAAGTGTGTTTACTTTTTATACAGGTGGCGCTAGATGCCAAGGCCATGTGAATCAATGACGTCTCCCAACGATGCTGTGTACATGGTAAATGATAATGGTCCAAAAACTGATCCTTGTGGGTAGCCTTTCAGAGGAGTACGAGGCTTAAAATTGTCATTTACAGAAATGAATTGAGACCTACGAGTGAAAAATGACAACATTTAAAAACAAATCTGAGCCTAATATTCTTCTGGAAGGCGTCCCACAAGAATCAGTTATTGGACCATTATAATTGTCCATGTACACATCACCGTTGGAAGACGTCATTGATTTACATGGCTTTGGCATCTAGCGCCACCTGTATAAAAAGTGAACATAGGCCTACTTATCATTGGCGGAGCCAGGGGGGCCTGGGGGGCACGTGCCCCCCGGGTCCCTGGCACCAAAAAAAAAAAAAGGAGAAGAAAAGAAAGAAAAAGGAGAAGAAAAAGAAAGAAAAAGGAGAAAAAGGAAGAAAGAAAAGAGAAATAGTAGATGGTATAGAGTTCTTTATTTGTTACAAAGTAAGTTTCCATGCCCCCACCCCTTATTTTGTACGTTCCCGGCACAGATCCCGGCATATCAAGGCAATAATGGCGTAGCCAGAGGGTTAAGAAGGGGCCGACCGCTCCTTCTCCCCTGTCACCCAATTTTGCCATTGTCGCCTCAATTTTGATAAGAGAAATCATAGTTAAATTATGACGTTCAAATACAAAGATAGCATTTTTCGTTGTATGTGCCCCTTCCCCAAAAAATAAATTCATTGCAAATTAAGAAGATAGTTTGAAGCCAAAATGTACCTCAATCCTAGCAAAACCGGGTAAAATAGCAAAACATTTAACAATAAAAGCAGTGTCATAAGGCCAAAATATATCTCAAATGTGGCAAATAAGTATAAAGAAACCAGGGGTTTTCGTAAAAAAATAAAAATAAAATGTGACATTTTAATAGAAGCAACAATGTATCTCAATCTTGGTAAAATTAATGTAAAGGAGTCAATTTTGCGTGGTTGGTATCTCAATCGCGGCACAATTTATGTAAAATAGCCCCAAAAAATTCGCACGCTACGCGCGCACGTGACATGAACGTTAACTTTAATTTTGGAATCTAATTTTAAGACAAAATGTATCTCGATCATGACAAAATTAGTTAAAAAGCCAATATTTTGCGCGTTTTGCCGTGTCAGGCCCGTAAGAAGGGGGGGCGGCGATGGTGGCGATCGCCCCCCCCCCCCCCCTTTGAAAATCTTCCCGGAAAATGTGTACACAGATGAAAAAATTTCGCGCGCTACGCGCGCATTTGTCTTCACAAAATGCAATATTCTTTGCTACAAACTTGTTTAAAGCAAAAATGTACCTCGATCGTGCAAAAAATAGGTGCAAATTTGAAAAGTTCTTTTTTTTTGGAAAACGCCCCCCCCCCCCCCCTTTGAAAAAAGTGTCTTACGGCCCTGCATGTGCCTCCAAATATTTGCTTTTTAAGGCTTGTACCAGCGACAATTGGCAAAATATGTAGAATAGCAAACAAAATTGCGCGCTACGCACGCACATGCCCCAAACGATAAGACTTGGGACCAGTCCTTGTGTGACTTCATTTCTTGTTGTCCGTTTCGGGAGAGCCCGAGCTGGTGGGTGAAGGGTGGGTGAAGGGTGGGTGGATGTTTTAGAACCTCAAAATATTTACATTTCTTTTTAAAAGCTTGTGATCAGCAAAAAAAAGTCGCTCAATTAGTGTAAAATATGCAATTTTGCGCGCTAAGCTCTCATGAACCTTCAAACATTACATTTAGCTTCATAACAAATTAGTATCAAATGTTGTGCGCTACGCGCTAATGTGACTTCAAACATTAACTTTATCTTTATGAAACTTTTATGAAGGCAAGCCTCAATCATAGCAAACTGTAGTAAAATAGCATATTTTTCGCGCGCTACGCGCACCTGTTAAGGTATCAGGTCACTTTTTCGTTACTTCGTCAATGTATAGGTATCTGATTAATAATAATTTCAAAAATATATGATTTTGATTTGCAGCTTTAGTTTTCTTTTAAATTAAGATTTTGATATTCATATAACGTACAAAAAAGAAGATAGAATTACCCGAAAGAAAATGTTTTTATTGCCAGTAATATAGCAAACATCTAGAATATATTAGTATAATTATGCTCAACTTCTTTCGTGCATTGATAAAAAAAATTATTTATTAGAAATGAAGAGGTGACTTTTCGATAAAATGTTGGTCAAAAGTATACACCAGATCGCACCAAATGAGTTCCAAAATTGAATTTTTTTCTACTACTGAAGGGGGGCACATCCCCCCTCAGACACCCCCCTGTCCGAGCATAGCTCGGAGGGCAGTGCTGCGCACCGCTTGGATGGTACCTTATCAAATTCAGTTTTTCTGGATCTGAGCCTGAGTGCCCCCCGGATAAAATAATCCTGGCTACGCCTATGCTTATGATACCATTATTGCACCATAATGTTTTAAGGACCAGGGATTACACTGACAAAATTTCATCGATATAGCTCTTTCACTTCTGGGTGATTTCAAACACTTTTTGATACCCCCTCCTATAACTTTTCTTTATCATCTTCATCTGTATATATAATTTCTATGCTCTGAGGTCTCTGGGCTGCGGACCAGACTCTGGCGGGTTAAACCGGTTTTGTGAGCGCTAAGCCGTCCCCTTCCCTCATGGCATATTGTTGGAAGTGGAATTAACTCCGCTTGTCTGAAAGCCTTGGTGCTTCTGCAAAGCCATGTAGCGGGTTTTGGCTGCTGTGTCTAATATTGGTTTTTTCCTAGTTAGGTCAGGCATTTACTGATCGTGGTATTATAAATCCCCCTGCTTCCCGGGAAGTTTACAGACCATCCGTTATTTTCACATTCTGCTACAAGGTCTTGGTATTTATATGTACATTTCTTCCTGGCGAATTCATTTGCAAGGTTTTCCTCTGCGGGGACTGTCAATTCAATGATGATGACATTTTTAAATATGCAATCATGGCAATACAATATGCTTCCAATTTATTTTCGAGGATTGAGGGCATCCCCTGGAAAAGATCACATAATAAACCTTTAATCCTGGAAAATAAATCGAAACCTTTATCGCTAAAGGAGCCAGAAAACTGTGATATGTGATCCTTCAGACATCTTTACAAAGTCACTGTGCAAAATCACACATGCCTTTCACTATTACCTGTCCACAGCTCAGACCGCCATTGTAGAGATCCTCAGGTTGACCGTCATTGATTGAGGCTCAGATTGCCTCAGATTGCGATATTACCAAAACAGCAATAAACAGTTAAGTTTTTTTTTATAAAAAGGGGGTCAAAGGTCATTATAATTTATAAACAAGCTTGGTGACAATCATCTTATGGGTAACATCGGGTGTACACATATTGACCTCTAATAAATTACCCCTACATGACCTTTAACCCCTTTGTCAAAACTTTAATTTATTGCTGTTTTGGAAATAACGCAATCTGAGGAAATCTGCAATCAATGGCGGTCAATCTGAGGATCTCTATAGGCTAATATAATGAAAGTTCCAGTTTCCCGTTTCTCTACCGACTTAACCGTTCAGTTGTACCAAAACTTTCATTATTTTCTGACAAACTTGAATAAAAATCAAAACTTTTAGATGCTCAAAATACCAGACATATCTTCCTGTTTAAAGGATTTTAATGGCAGTGGTGTCATGGCATATATGGTTATTAATAATAATAATGATATTGTTTGCATTACCTACTCAGATTTCAGACAGATTTGTTAACATTTTCAATAACACATCTACAAATGGTTCCTTAATTGTTTTTCAAAGTGTTAAAGTGTTAATTAAGGTGTATATAATATACGAATCAATAGTTATTAGTTAACACCCCTTAATACAGATGCAATAATAAATTGAGTGAAATAAAGAATAATGAATAATGAAATAGACACCTACCCACTCCTTTAAAAATATGAAACGGGAAACTTGGTATCATATTATTTCATATGGCCCAATGGCGGTCTGTGGACTTTGTAAAGATGTCTGATGGATCACATCAAAATAAAAAATTGTGGCTCCTTCATTTCTGGATTATTTATACAACCTGTTGATACTCCCTCGCATTGACTCCTTTCTTGTATTTGAATTTGAGTAAGCATAGATCCTTGAGAGGATCTATGAGTAAATGTAATTGACATTGTATGGCATGCAATGACTGCGTGATTTGACAATAGTTTAAACTTTTTTCATCATCTTGCAGTTCCATAATCATATAGTTTCCTTGACACAGTTTCTTAACAGGAAACATCTTAGAAACTTATGGAAATAAACAGCATCTCACTTTTTCCTTTTAATTAGCGACGTGAGTAACCATATTTATTTATATGTTGTATGCCATGTTTATATTGTTAGGTTTTAAAATAGTTTTGCACTTTTTCAGTCATTAAGGGATATATATATGTTATTCCTTCAACCACGTTGTGCATGACATGCATGATTTGTGTTGATATTCGCTCGTTGCATGGATTCGCCAATTGCGAGAAAAGCCGAACTGGAATCAGATTGGCGTGATGCAACTCACAAACTCACTGCATGACCAATCATTTTCTTCTGAGGAAGGCGAACTATACATGTACAGTCATCACAAATAAATAACTGACCAGGTAATAAATGGGCTGATAACTCTAAAAGTATAACTCCTACATAAACACATTAAATTATAAACATGTTGAGCAATTTCTCCTCTTGAATTTGAGATATTACACGCTAAGAATAGCTGATTATTAAAGATGTTACAATCCCAAGTACTGTCAAGTCTGATTTTCATTTTCACATTTTACAATTTCAACACGGGAACTCAGACCCGCAAATTATTGATTACTGGTAGTGGTAGCTTCCAATTCAGCCGTCGATGCCCTGGTTGTTGGATAGTCGGCCGGTGGCATTGTTACGGTTGATCAATACGGCACACACGCTTTACCTGTTGTACTCTCCCCGTGTTGAAAAGAAAAAATTTAAATTGAAAATCAGACTTAACCTCACGTTTGGGATTGTAACTACCTCATTAATCAACCATTCTTAGCGTGTACTATCTCAAATTCAAGAAGATACATTTGTAAACAACCTTATATTTAAATATGTTTATGTATTAGAGTTATACTTTTAGAGTTATCAGCATATGTATTACCTGGTTAGTTACTTATTGTGATGACTGTATACGTATACCGGGGTATACATAATGTTATGAAATAGTCCCATTCAATTAGTACCAGTTCCAGCTCTCCTCTCCTCGTAAACTGTTAATCCGTGCAAAGAGCCAAAAAACAGTTCGTGACTGTTGTTTGATAACTGTATGTTGGTATTATTGTATTGCAATTTACAATTTGTATCCATAAAGAACGTGTATTTCATGTTCAAAATGTATAACACGTAATTGCTGTTGCTAACATTAGCATTGTTCAGGTGCCTTGTGTGTAGTTTGACCCTTGAGGAATAATATAATTTATTCACATACACCCAGTCTATTCATATTGAACAGTCCGGGCCGATTTCCCGTTCAGGTTGCCTGAGTGAAAGTAATATCCTTAATCCCGTGCTAATGTATGGCAAAGTATTTGTAGTGGTTATAGGCTACCAATTTATACATTTCAACCAACAATAATGGATCTACGAACCAATGACCGTTGGATTTTACATTGCATGAGGCGCGACCGAGTGTAATGGAACTGATACAGTTTTACTATTACAAAAAAAACGTTCAGTATTTGTTTTATATCATGATACCACATCATACTTTTCCAGCCATAAGGATATTGACTGCAATGAGTGGCATGGTACAAATTATATTCCCAAGGTGATCTGGTCTGGAGATCACCGCGGGCCTATCATTTGTACCGAATGAAAGCAATCAATATTTGATTTATATACCAACAATTATATAGATTGTTGTCTTTGATTGGTTCAAAGAACATTTCCTATAGACTTATTCACCTTAGGCCAACCAAAGTTCCATGAAATTAATATACACTAGACCAAATTAATTGTTCTGTCGCCTAAGAAAAAAGCAGAATCGGACAAAAATATCGATTTCTGAATGTGGAAGGTTTGTAATTGTATATTACGAGGGTCGTTCAATAAATAATGAAAGTAAGCATAATATGGGATGCATGAGTGATTCTATTGAGAGATGATATGATCAATACAAAGTATGAACCTTTGTCTTTTAAACAATACAGTTTTGGATTTCTAAGTGTGAACTGTGACGTCATAGCATTGTCTCAAAGAAAGTACACTTGGGACACTGCTAAATCAGTTATTTGGTGGTAAATTTGAATTGTTTGTATGAAACATGTGGTAAGAAGATTGTATAATAACATGACACCAGAAGCAGGTTAATCCCAATTTTTTTCGCTTAAGTATGATAAAAAGACCATAACTTTAATCCCTGTGTAATTTGAGATATATAGTATAAGAGGGGAAAGTAAGGAGAGGCAATTTAATAAAAAGTATACAAATATCAGTATTTCAAATAGCCAATTTCGTTGGAAAATGCCCAGTAAGTGAATCGCTAATATTGCGGAAAATCAAACAATTTAGAAAAAATCCAAGCAATTAACCAGTTTGAGAGATTCCATGTGATAGCTAACTAATTATCTGAACTTATTCACATGAAACCTGCAGAAAATATGCGCATGCGCAGACGGCAGATAATTTTGAACTGGGCCAAAAATGGCTAAAATCATGAAATTTACCAGATAAAAGCTTACTGTGCCTTCAAATTTTAATCAGAAAAAATGAAAAATGCTTAAATCAATGTGTATATATATTGTGATAGTCAAAATGAAGATATACATGAATGTATCAATCAAAGATGGCTGCCACAACCTCTCGTATTACTGTTATCATTAGAGCTACTAGATATGTATTGTTAAAGTAATCGTCACATAATTTCAATGGTTTGAGAAAATTTTATGAACAGCTCCTCTTGATATCTCCACTGTTATTGCTTTACATTCCACAACAATTTACTAAATTATAATCCCTCCATTGTTCGTTATCCTTTGTTGTTTTCTAAGGTATATTATTGCGGATTTTGCTAAATAAAAGCGTATTTGAGATGGTCCCTTCTTGTTTGTATTAAGAAAATTCAGATCTAAAAAAGAGTGTCAAAGAGAGATAAGTGTGTGTTCTAACTATGTGCCAAGTGTTATCTGTTTTTATGCTTGTATTGCTGAGATATACTCAAATGTATCAATCAACCCATATTCAACATATTACATATACAGCCAAATAATTGACAGATTTCAGTCAGTGTCTGAAACCTATTGTGTTTATGCTAATGACGTTACATAACCAAAGGTATCTAACAATCCAAAAGTGTATTGCTTGAAAGACAAAGGTTCATACTTGGTATTGACCACATTATCCCTTAATAGAATCACTCATGCATCCCATACCATGATTACTTTCATTATTTACTGAATGACCCTCGTCGTATTACTGCTAAACTGCTAGAGGTAGCGATTCTAGGCGTATTTCACTGAACACTTTGCATTTAGGCTAACTGAATCCATGATATCTTCGATACCTTCTTCGTCAACAAGCGCAGAGCTATTTGCTTTTAGTCATTTCTTAAAACGGTAAAACAACACGAAACGCGCATAGTCGCGACTAAGCTCGGGCATAGTTGTTTTCATGGCGTCATCTTGAAATTGAAGACATAGTTTGACCGGGAACAATCCCCCACTTTTAACCAATCAAACAACAGGAATTATATGTATGCGGTATATAATAATAATTATATCCTTCATCAATATATTCCTGTTCATTAATTGGTTAAAAGTGTGTCACATGATCAAAAATAGTCTCACCATTAGGCAAGAAAGACCAAAAATGCTATTGACGAGGGAGAGAGGAACTATTTGGAGAATGAAATAGTCTACTATTACCCTATGACCTCGATTTACGTGTCAAAGTTCTCTTTATGTTAATATTAGGACAGTTGACTTTAGGATTGACAAGCCTTAAAACGTAAACAGACAACAGTTTCAACAATGGCGGCTGCTGGTGAAACTCCACGGTTTCGGCGTGTAAATGAGGATCAATTGACAGCGCAGACAGCGAGAACACTATAAACAAATAAAATATGGGGTGTCATTTTTTCGCGAATTTTGCAAGGAAACCAACGCCGATTACACTTTATTGGAAAACGCCGTACCCTGGCCGTAGGCCTACTCGACATGTTGCTTTCCAAGTTGTACGCCGGTGCCCGTAACCGAATGAAATTTGAATTGAACAGTTCGTGAGTTGGAACTTTTTGAAACTTTTGAACAGTTAACTTTTGACTTTGAAACATACTGCAGCTAGTGCCAGGTAGTGAGTAAAATTCTTTTTTTATATTTCTCGTTGCCTATGCCCTAGGCCTAGGCTAAAATGTGCAAAGCTTAGTGTTAGCCTAGTAAGGCCTAGGCTTAGCTCAGTCTTGAGAGTCTACTTTTAACAAATTAATGAACAAGAAATATATTGATGAAGGATATAAAACAAATATTTTCTGCTCTTTATTCGGGATCTGGTGGAATCTATTTGGCCCCTCGGTGAACTGGAGACCGTGGGGTACTATTTTCCCTCGACCTTCGGTCTCGGGAAAATAGTACCCCACGGTCTCCAGTTCACCTCGGGGCCCAATAGATTCCACCAGATCCCTCAAGAGCAGTAAATATTTGTATACCGGTATTCTATAACATGGTTGAAATCAAGCCTAGCATGATATAACACTAAGCGGCGACCATGGGATTATCTTCCTTCCAGTCCATCCAGTGAACACTAATCGGTCAATCATAGGTCTGATATGTTTCTGTGCAAGCATATAATAAAAGCGTGTTTACCGGAAAACACGTGTGCCTTTGATCATTTCGCATGTTTGTAATGTCATAAGAAATGGGTCGAAAAAGCCAAATGCAATTGATGAAACTACGAACATCAAACTCAAAAACTTATTACAGTTTGAGACAAAGCCTTTTCTCATCTTAATTGTAAAGTGTTCAACAAAAGAAAGTCGAACACTTTAATTTTACCCTGTGCTTTTTAATGCTGAACCAAAAAGGTTAAACATTTGGTTAAATCTGTATGATACGATTTGGGAACCAAATCTGCCCTCAAAACAAATAATAAGCCATGATAGTAGTACGGACAATCTGTGCAGTTCCAAATTCTCATGTTTCTATAAACTACGATTGAAGAAAAGATCAACGCAGTTACTTTGTGATTTACCGCAGATTTTGACGAAAATGTGGATTTTGTAATGTCACGGATTATCATTAAAGGGCGCTAATAATGGGCTGATGTTATTTGTTGGTAGCAAAATGGTTACGAAATGTGCCATTTTTTAAAGATCCAAATGTCTAGCTAGCCTGTAAGTCGGAAAGCACGCGATCGATAGAGATAGGAGTCTGGAAGCCCTATTTCGTGATTTGATGGGAGTGGGAAGGGTATTTCCTTCAATTCATTTTTCCTTGGAGCCCAAGGATCTGATATAGGCCTACAACAAGCAACAAGCAAGCGTATTTTTATACACAGAAACCTCGTTGCAATGGTTGTAAGGTTATAAATTGTGGTATTGAAACATGAAAAAGTCACACAATTATTTTACCTTTAAGGTGGGTTAGGATCAGCCCATATATTTGAACAGTTATTTATTGATTGAGAGTTATGTACTCTATGTTGAGTTTTCTATTTACACTGAACGTACAGGTACGTGCATGAACCATTACTAAGTATCATGATTATGGTCGCTGAAAAAGAAATATGTTTATATTCAATAAAAAAATCAATTAGCTGTTGACAAACAATTGTTTTAATCATCTCATTGCATTTAGGTCTATTGCCAGTTGGCCTAAACCACTTGGCCTAGGTCCAGTTGTTCTATCCAAAATTGGTTGAAATATATAGTCTGACCCATTTTGTCTATAATACCCATTAAACATCCAAGTGAGCTAACATCCAAATGGTCTAATAACACTCGTGAGAGTGTGAGTGTATTGGAGAAAAGAACATTCTCGGAGAGACTTTCTTTAACTAAACTAACGTGCGTGACCGGTCATTGACGGATCCATGTGGTAGAAAAATAAACAAGAAGAGTCTTAAAAAAGACAAACAGTGCTCAGAAGGTGTAAATTTGAATTAAGAGGAACTTAACAGGGGTGAAAGAGGTTATCAGTCACACCCAGGATATTGTCACATAGGATAATTATGTGAGTATTGCTTCAATGGCCCATACCTAAAGAAAAATGATTCATTCTGCATTAGCAGGTTGTTAGGGGAACACAATGTGAATACGCACTGAAAAAACTCACAGCTAATCAGCTAAGACTTGTATTCTTCACAGCCAGATACACCCTTTGTCCCGCACATTGCGGTTATCACTCCAGACCCATTCATCTGTCTCGTTCAGATAGCACACATAACAGTTATGACAGTAATCACACACAAATCAATGATTCCTATACCTAGTGCAACTTTTCTGTTGCATGCGCGGTCATTGAAATCGCCATAACTTTAAAAGTATCCATTCGATTTTGTTGAATGAGGTATCAAACAGAAAAAGAAATTTGCTCATTTAATGTATATCTCAGATTTTTTGTACCGATTATATATTTTGAATTAGCGAACCTCAAAGCCCTTGGTCAGGGACTTTATGTGCTAGGTGTATATAAGGAATAAGAAAAATCAGCCCTCTTTGAACAGCAAAACGTCGATTTGTTTTATTTTATTTTGATAGAGCCGTAACCAGCATTTTACCGTAGATAGTGTCCCCCTGCAGCACGCGGACTAAAATCAATCCAATCACCACCATCTTTTCGTTTAAACACGTGTACATTTGTTTAAAAGAAAAGATGGTGGTGATTGGATTGATTTTAGAGACTATTTTGGAGTGTAAATGGCATTTTTTTCTGCGCTTCGCGCATATTTTCGAAAAACCTATCGACTTAAGAAACTTTTACTTTGAGACGACTTCTGGACAGCAAATCGACGATATGGTGGAAAAAACATCTATATAATCATCAACGGTCGAGACATTGGAACCACAGGGTGTATAATGTTACAAAATCCGATATCATGATTTAAAAATGTTATTTATTGCATACTTTTCACCTCATCTCTGCTTTGCCCCAATTGCTCACAAAAGTAGAACGTTTCACTGGTTTATACGTTTCTGCTCAGAATGTTCTAACTTGTTCGGGTTATAAAGACTCACAAAACCATCCAAAATGTATAAATATGAAGGAGCATCATAACAATATTGGCCGTTCGTTCAGATAGGGCACAAACAACATTTTCCAACGTATCCATGAACAAAATTCCAAAGGTAAAGACAGCCACTTAGTATGAGAAAAAGGCTACTGGTTAGCAGGGGGGTCATGTACTTTTCAGTTTCAGCCGTAGGGGGGGGGGGTAGGTAATATTAACATACGAGTCTCAAATCCCCCCCCCCCCCCCCCCCCCCCACCATAAACTGATTGACCAATAGGTACGTTTCATCTCTTAACATAGGCCAAATCAATAATACTTCGGCGATATTTTGCTTTTTTCATACGTTTCCGTCACAATAAATGATGTTCGGTTTTCAATGCATCTCCAGAATAGTACAACCATTACTCGGATCAATTTACAATAAATCTGTAGCTGAGATTCCAAGATACAATTGTGTAATATTTCATAAAACTGGCTTATATGATAACAAAGTTATAAGGTAGGAGGTAGAACTTATTGAATGACCCTCATATTTCGGAATTACGACCCTTATTTTATATTCGGAATAACGACCCTTATTTTATATTCGGAATAACGACCCTTATTTTATATTCGGAATAATGACCCTTATTTTATATTCGGAATAACGACCCTTCGGAATAACGACCCTTATTGTATTTTCGGAATAACGACCCTTCGGAATAACGACCCTTATTGTATTTTCGGAATAACGACCCTTCGGAATAACGACCCTTATTGTATTTTCGGAATAACGACCCTTCGGAATAACGACCCTTATTGTATTTTCGGAATAACGACCCTTCGGAATAACGACCCTTATTGTATTTTCGGAATAACGACCCTTCGGAATAACGACCCTTATTGTATTTTCGGAATAACGACCCTTCGGAATAACGACCCTTATTGTATTTTCGGAATAACGACCCTTCGGAATAACGACCCTTATTGTATTTTCGGAATAACGACCCTTCGGAATAACGACCCTCTTGCTTATTTCGGAATAACGACCCTTGCAGTTAATTCGGAATAATGACCCTTCGGAATAACGACCCTCATTGTATTTTCGGAATAACGACCCTTATTGCCAATTCGGAATTATGACCCTTCGGAATAATGACCCTTACAGTTATTTCGGAATAATGACCCTTCGGAATAACGACCCTTATTGTATTTTCGGAATAACGACCCTTCGGAATAACGATCCTCCTGCTTATTTCGGAATAACGACCCTTATTTTATATTCGGAATTATGACCCTTATTTTATATTCGGAATAACGACCCTCATTGTATTTTCGGAATAACGACCCTTATTGCCAATTCGGAATTACGACCCTTCGGAATAATGACCCTAACAGTTATTTCGGAATAATGACCCTTCGGAATAACGACCCTTCGGAATAATGACCCTTCGGAATAACGACCCTTCGGAATAACGAGTAGTCCGGGTTATTGAACAGAGCAAGGCAGTGGCATTTATGTTCCCATCTATTATGAAGATAGGTCGAATCAAAGTTCCATCACCAAAGATTCCTGCCTGAACAAGCAATTTCTGTCTGATGTGGGCGGTCATAAGTAAAGTCTAGAGGAGGGTTATTAGTGTTCGCATGGCTGATGATTGCATGGTGTTCAATTTGCTATCCAAGGAAAGATTGCTTCGTCTCCAATGAAAACATCATGCATAATTTTTTGCTGCAGCACCCAACTCTATTAAAGTAACTGTGCATATTAGAGTCTCCTTGGAAAGTCTGCAACCAGAAGATCCACTTAAAATTAAAACCATTGTCTATAACAAGAACGTTTCTATTCCTATGTTCATGGTTCGATTCGATTCATAATGTTCTTCCAGTGATGTAGCCAAAGTGGCCCAGATGATGTCATGACTACTTTAGACAATTGATCACATCTCTGCTTCCTGACAGTTGTATGTCTCTCTTATCTTCCCATTGTTGAGATTTGGTTCAGTCGGACCGGTGCCACTGGTTCAGTATAGCGCACGCACTCTTTCAATCCTTCACCCGTAAATTACAGCGTAAACTGTCAATCATTCGTTGTGAATGATGACTATTCATGATCTCACACGATGTGATCGTCGCGATCCGGCGTCATTCCCAACTGATCTGATTACAATATTCATAAAATGCAAATAACGCCGGCCCCTCCTCTGTCACTGCCAGACAATGCCATCCACAATTTAAAATTCGTATTTTGTTCTACGTAAATTAATTTCAAATAACAAATTCTGAATGTTTCGTGTCATATAAGAACTAAATTCTGCCATCATCAAAGCAAATCAGTTCTACTCTAAATCACAATCAGCTTTTTTACCATTGATGTACTATTTTTGTGCCACAAATCATGTTTTGAGCCGATAAAATCAACCACGTCTTAGGTCGTCTGGTTTTCTACGACCATGTTAGTGCGCCCCCTCCAAAACCTTCACCCGTGAATTTGGTTTTAGTAGGCGAAATTTTGTCGGAGGAGTGACCTCTCCCATTATATAAGCTCCCTGTTACTGACCACCGATTTTCATGAAACAAAGCGTATCAACAAATTAAGAAAATATCTGATCGCTCCGGAATAAAGGCATCAGTAAACACCAATTGTTATTCATGGTAACGTTTTGATTTGCATATGTTAGCGAGTGTGCGCACTAACCCTGCTACGTTCAAGAAAAGTTTGATTTTAACACCATAGACAAAGCATGGAAATATATAACGAGGTCGGTAGCCCATTGTCAGTCAGTTTTTTCTTTCCATTTTGTTGATTAGCAATATTTTATGTAGGCCTATTTATAAATTACACAATTTTAATAGAAATTTTAAAAATAATTCCAAAGAAATTTCTGTTTCGATGTTTAATGTCACGCAAAGGATGTTTTCTTAATTTTTTGATACGCTTTGTTTCATGAATCGGTGGTCAGGAAGCAGAGATGTGATCAATTGTCTAAAGTAGTCATGACATCATCTGGGCCACTTTGGCTTCATCAGTGGGAAGAACATTATGAATCGAATCGAACCATGAACATAGGAATAGAAAAGAGCGTTGAGATAAGCCGCGGGGCGGGGAATTTAGGTCTTGGGATTGAGATATGCCACGGGCGGGCTGGGCGGTGACGCATGGGGGTTGTTTGTAATGATGTAATGTGGTTTGGGAGGCAGAGGTTAATGAAGAAATGTGCTAATTTCGTAACGGATATGCCATGGGGCGGGCGGGCGGGGGCAGGGCGGGGGAGTGACGGGTTGGGTACGGGAGATGTATAGGTTTAGGCCTTGGAGTTGAAATATGCGACGGGGCGTGGGCGGGCGGGGGTCTTTTTTATTTATTTTTTAATTGAAATGTTCCCACTTTTCCCCTCTCCCCCTCTCCCCCTCTTCCCCTCTTCCCCTCTACCCCTCTTCCCTTCTTCCCCTCTTCCCCGCTACGCTACTGGGGGGGAATACTTTGTGGATATGAGGTTACGGGGATGTGTCGCCTAATAGGGTCCCATTTCACCCTCTGGTAAATGGATGACCCCTTTTCAAAAAAAAATATGGTAAATATGGGTCTGAAATCCTTAATTTTGATGTTTTTCACCGAATTTTAGCAAAATCTGTCAATCATATAGGAAAATATGGGTTTCCGGTAAACAAATAGATTCATTTCCCCGAAAATTGGTAAATGTTTGGGTCAATTTTCAATTATATCTGAGTAACCTCCCCGGGGGATAGCATGTGCAGTCAGTAGCTGGGTCACGTTGAGTGAACATACAAGTCTAAAATGTGGAGGGGCGGGCGGGTATGCGTTGAGTCAAAAATTGAGAGCGGGGATGGGGAATTGGCATACCCCCCAAATCGGCACACTCGATAACCGAGAGTACCCCGGTGTTCGACCCAGTATTTCGAGTCGGGGCTAGGGTTGGGATTGGAAGGTAGCGTTTCGCTGCCCCAGTTGGTGCGGCACTCCGTTTACTGACGCGCTCGACATTTGTGCGGAAGATTCCACCACCCGGGTTGTTACGTGAAGTTATGGGGGTTAACGAGACAACATCCAAAAAGAAGGAAAAGCGTTTTCTGGTCTTTTCCCTGAAACAATCAAAACTATCCACTCGTTATATGAATGAGTAGGCTATCAAACTACGGAGAAGAAATTTTCTCATCAAATGTATATATCTCAGATTTTTCGTACCGATTATTATTTTGGATAAACCAACATCAAATCATCTGGTCCGGGACTTTTTGTGTTGGTGTATACCATCGCTGCCTTACCAACCCGCGAAAGCCATGGATCGCGCTCTCTATTTTTAAAATGTAAAATTATTTTGGTTATTGAAAATTAACAAGACAATTGGTGCACCTACCAAGAATTGAACCCGATTCGTGGTAGTCAGAGCGGTAAATCCTAACCACTAGACCACACGAAGGGTTATGATTCAGGTTGTTCACCAATGCACTTTATAGATCTATCGTTTAAAAGCCTCCACCATAACTATAATTCCTACTCAAAATCATAATACCTTTGATATATGTTTAACTTCCGTCTATTTAACTTGAATGTACCCCAGCGAATGAACTAAAAACATTTTCACCGGCATTTTTGTTTATTATTATGAAGCGTATCATCGCTCCGTGATAGTAAACAGCAATTATTATTCATGTCACGTTGATTTGCATATTAAATAAGGTTAGCGAGTGTGCGCACTTACCCTGCTCCGTTCAAGAACGATTGATTTGACACCTGAGACTTTACATTGACATTTATTACCAGGTTTCTCAATTACAACTACTGTTTTAAATTTATCCCGTCTTGACAGCCACACTTCTGTAACACACAACAGATGTGGGATAATTGTGAACTTTCGGGCTATGGTCGAACGATCCGTAGGAAGCACTGTTCACTTTATCATGAGCTTGTCGTGGGAATAAATTGTAAAACCCATAACCTCTGTTCCTTTCAACTGTGTTGTTAGGAACTCCCGGGTTATGGACCCCTTTTTCACCCTTTCCTCCCCTTCTCTCCCACCCATTCCTTCTCTCCCAACGCTTCTTCCTTCCCCTTCGCCTTCTCTTCCACCCTTTTTTCTTCCTCTCTTTTCCTCTTTTTCTTCTTCCCTGCCTTCTCTTCACTCGCTTCTATTCTTCCCTCCTTCTGTTCTTCC
>JAYJML010000312.1:0-46349 GCA_035610835.1 Ophiura sarsii
TATATATCGAATATCTACGGTATCTGGAAGAATAATCAAGTGGGTAAGAGATTTCCTTTAAAACAGGAGACAGAAAGTTCTCCTCTTATTCGTGCTGCACATCAATGACATTCATGACTTAGTCACATCGACAGCTGTATTGCACAGTACACAGCTTCAACTCGGAAGGCAGTGACACAATCCAGGAAGACATAAGAACGCTTTAAACATGGTCAAAAAGACATGGCTACTGCGCTTCAATGCATCAAAATGCAAGTGTATGCACATGGGCCAGGGTTGCACAAAGTTGCTTCTTCCCCAGGAGCAAGGTTTTGAGCTTAACATTTCCCCACCTACACTTACAGGTTTGATAAAAATCAGATTACAATATGTTAGCTATTATAGTGTTGTTCCGATGTACCAGTACCATGGGTAATAATTTTACATTGGGAAGATTTTTTGTAGGGGCATGAAGAAAAAAAATGATGTTCGCGCTTCGCTTTTTTTGTGGTATTTGCGCTAAAATTGTAAAATTTAACCGGAAAAAAAGAAGCCTTTTTATGCTAAAATTGTCGATTGTTTTCTTAATTTTAACTACATTGTGTAAATTGGTTGGTGGGGCACAAAAATATTTTTGGGGGAAATGCCCCCCTTGCCCCCTTGTAGCGCCGCCACTGGGGAAAAGCAATAAAACAATAAACACGTTTATACCATTACCTGTACAACCAAAGCTCATAACCCAAAGTTGCATTTTATCTCTTCATCTTTTTCACCCTTTTCCCCAATACTTTTTCTTTTTCCACTTGGCAATATTTCCCCAATTCTGCTCATTATTTCCCGGGAGTGCAACCCTGACATGGGCAAAGACAACCCTCCAAGAAGCTACATACTCAACGGGGAAACTATCAAGCCAGTCAATGAAGAAAAGGACCTACAATCTTGTTCAAAACCTGTT
This sequence comes from Ophiura sarsii, assembly GCA_035610835.1. NCBI lineage: Eukaryota > Metazoa > Echinodermata > Ophiuroidea > Amphilepidida > Ophiuridae > Ophiura > Ophiura sarsii. The sequence continues at coordinate 935 of JAYJML010000312.1, forward strand.
GGGACACTTTACACATACGCACGGTCAAGTTTAAGAACAAAGTGATCTGACTATAACCAGGACAAGAGTATAGGGGCCTACAGTGAAGTTCAAGTCAAAGTTCTGAGGATAAGTAATTGAAATCAAACAGCTAACATGCGCTTTATAAAGCATGGCTTTTAAATGAAGATAATTCGGTTTAATGGAAAAAAGAGCGATCTCGTTCATGAATAAGACACTAAGGTCTTTGTTTCTGAAAACTAAAACAATTCTAAGAAATTATTCCAATGTTGTTCTCATTGTAGCCAAAATGTCTGGGTCATATCTAAACATACCAGGTGGAGTCACGTGCGATCAGGGACGATGATGTCATCGCTTGTAACACCCGCCGCTTTTAATAAGTTACTTGTAAAGTATGAAAATGTATCAAAACCATGGTTATTTATGTTTTTTAATTAAATATGTATACGCAATTGACATGAAGTTTAACTCAGAATGTTACCGAGATAATGTGCTTCATTTCTTAAAAAGATTGATTCAAATTGAAGCTACCGGTCTCGAGATATAAGGATATTCGTATTTTTATAGCCCATTTTTCCACTTCTTTAATACAATCTTGTTCAAAACCTGTTGGGACACTTTACACATACGCACGGAATATCTACCAAATCGAGTAAAGCTTTCAGTTGAACATGTTGAAAGTATGATATTTCAAACTAGTTGATGTAAAGTCCCCCCCCCCCCCACCCCCCAAAATCAATGTTGGAGCGTATCTATACTACAGCCCTTTGATGGACGATGCTCTTATTCGGACCAACATTGAGTTTAGGGGGAGGGACTACCATTTTCGCAGTGCATGCAAGAAGTGTCCCAACAGTTTTGAACATGATTGTATTAAAGCATTGCAAAAAATATGTACTGAATTCATACACTTCCTTATAACTCCTTTAAAAATGTTTAAAATTATCTCATATTTGGCAATATTAGTCAGCGATAATGTACGGAGAGTATAGTTTAATTAATAAAATACTGGGTCAGCACTATCTTCAATTTAAAGGGGCATTGTCTGAATCACGCACCTAAATGGTACTTTTAACAAAGGCATCTTGATAGGATATAGGTAAAACAAAATAGTATCATTAAGTAAACTATTGATTTTGATATAACAATCTTTGATCGCAATATCAGAAGTATATGATGGGCCGGGTTGGTGTGTGTGGAGACGGGGAATGGGAGGGGGGGATGTGTGGTGTTTGTATGGTTCGGAGAATAACCAAAAGCGCAAGTTCTGAACGAGTCTTATCATGACAACGCTGGTAAGTAAAATACAATTATTACAGTATCAGATAGTTATCAAATCTATATAGATAGATGTCAGCAAACACAAAATATCTACTTGAAAACGTAATAGTAAATTACATGGGCATATCGCATATTATATATTATACCCATTCGTATAAACAAATACAAAAAATTCACTTTAAATTTAAAGGTGACAAAGATTCCACGGCACGTGGAATTAAAGAAAACAGCATAACAAACGAAAACAAAGCAATAACAAACACGACGAACTTTGCGGGAGTCGAACCTCCAACCTTTGCATTCTAAAACAGATCACACGCCACTAAGCTAACAGAGAAGTCAGCTTTTTAAAGAGGATTTTTGGTTATCATACACTAGCGCCGTAACGGTCAACCACGGTCCACACATCATTACAATAGGACGCTATGCACGGTCTACCAAAATTAAAAGAAAGGGAGTACTGATCATCCTTTTCTATTCATTTTGGTAGACCGTGCATAGCGTTCTATTGTAATGATGTGTGGACCGTGGTTGACCGTTACGGCGCTAGTGTATAATAACCAAAAATCCTCTTTAAAAAGCTGACTTCCCTGTTAGCTTAGTGGCGTGTGATCTGTCTTAGAACGCAAAGGTTGGAGGTTCGACTCCCGCAGAGTTCGTCGTGTTTGTTATTGCTTTGTTTTCGTTTGTTATGTTGTTTTCTTTCATTCCGCGTGCCGTGGAATCTTTGTCACCTTTAATTTTAAAGTTGATTTTTTATTTGCTTATATTACGAATGGGTATTTTTTGTTGACCGGGGTTATTCGTCTGAAATGCGAAAAATACATTATTATTTTGAACAGTATGAACGTGTATATAATTTTAATCGGGTAGACCGGTAATGATAAGTGTATTCCAGTACTTGAACGTCTTAGGAAGAACATCGGTTTAACAAGATACATTGTTATACCATGGGTCCCTATTAGTACAGCACATTGCCTTACTAGTGTAGTGGATTCAACTGAGAACGCGGAATTATCACTTCCATGGGTTCGAATCTCGGTACAGCGGCTTAGTTTATTTTTTCAAATTTTACTTCAAAGGTTTTGAAAAATTAAGATTTGAAAGAATTGAGTCGACCAGGACCGTAAAATAGTTGTCTTCTTCTTCTTGCACCCCTCCCCCTACTACTCATTCATACATAATATACACGGTGCTGTACAATATTTGTCTACAGGGACAACGGTTTAGTACGTTGCGTCGGATAGCTATCTTCAGAAGATAGTAATATAGCAGTAATGAGTAATCGACAATAGGCCCATGCCTTAGGTGATATCTCTTTGTAAAATACCATCTTAAAGTCAAGTTTAAGAACAAAGTGATCTGACTATAACCAGGACAAGAGTATAGGGGCCTACAGTGAAGTTCAAGTCAAAGTTCTGAGGATAAGTAATTGAAATCAAACAGCTAACATGCGCTTTATAAAGCATGGCTTTTAAATGAAGATAATTCGGTTTAATGGAAAAAAGAGCGATCTCGTTCATGAATAAGACACTAAGGTCTTTGTTTCTGAAAACTAAAACAATTCTAAGAAATTATTCCAATGTTGTTCTCATTATAGCCAAAATGTCTGGGTCATATCTAAACATACCAGGTGGAGTCACGTGCGATCAGGGACGATGATGTCATCGCTTGTAACACCCGCCGCTTTTAATAAGTTACTTGTAAAGTATGAAAATGTATCAAAACCATGGTTATTTATGTTTTTTAATTAAATATGTATACGCAATTGACATGAAGTTTAACTCAGAATGTTACCGAGATAATGTGCTTCATTTCTTAAAAAGATTGATTCAAATTGAAGCTACCGGTCTCGAGATATAAGGATATTCGTATTTTTATAGCCCATTTTTCCACTTCTTTAATACAATCTTGTTCAAAACCTGTTGGGACACTTTACACATACGCACGGAATATCTACCAAATCGAGTAAAGCTTTCAGTTGAACATGTTGAAAGTATGATATTTCAAACTAGTTGATGTAAAGTCCCCCCCCCCCCCACCCCCCAAAATCAATGTTGGAGCGTATCTATACTACAGCCCTTTGATGGACGATGCTCTTATTCGGACCAACATTGAGTTTAGGGGGAGGGACTACCATTTTCGCAGTGCATGCAAGAAGTGTCCCAACAGTTTTGAACATGATTGTATTAAAGCATTGCAAAAAATATGTACTGAATTCATACACTTCCTTATAACTCCTTTAAAAATGTTTAAAATTATCTCATATTTGGCAATATTAGTCAGCGATAATGTACGGAGAGTATAGTTTAATTAATAAAATACTGGGTCAGCACTATCTTCAATTTAAAGGGGCATTGTCTGAATCACGCACCTAAATGGTACTTTTAACAAAGGCATCTTGATAGGATATAGGTAAAACAAAATAGTATCATTAAGTAAACTATTGATTTTGATATAACAATCTTTGATCGCAATATCAGAAGTATATGATGGGCCGGGTTGGTGTGTGTGGAGACGGGGAATGGGAGGGGGGGATGTGTGGTGTTTGTATGGTTCGGAGAATAACCAAAAGCGCAAGTTCTGAACGAGTCTTATCATGACAACGCTGGTAAGTAAAATACAATTATTACAGTATCAGATAGTTATCAAATCTATATAGATAGATGTCAGCAAACACAAAATATCTACTTGAAAACGTAATAGTAAATTACATGGGCATATCGCATATTATATATTATACCCATTCGTATAAACAAATACAAAAAATTCACTTTAAATTTAAAGGTGACAAAGATTCCACGGCACGTGGAATTAAAGAAAACAGCATAACAAACGAAAACAAAGCAATAACAAACACGACGAACTTTGCGGGAGTCGAACCTCCAACCTTTGCATTCTAAAACAGATCACACGCCACTAAGCTAACAGAGAAGTCAGCTTTTTAAAGAGGATTTTTGGTTATCATACACTAGCGCCGTAACGGTCAACCACGGTCCACACATCATTACAATAGGACGCTATGCACGGTCTACCAAAATTAAAAGAAAGGGAGTACTGATCATCCTTTTCTATTCATTTTGGTAGACCGTGCATAGCGTTCTATTGTAATGATGTGTGGACCGTGGTTGACCGTTACGGCGCTAGTGTATAATAACCAAAAATCCTCTTTAAAAAGCTGACTTCCCTGTTAGCTTAGTGGCGTGTGATCTGTCTTAGAACGCAAAGGTTGGAGGTTCGACTCCCGCAGAGTTCGTCGTGTTTGTTATTGCTTTGTTTTCGTTTGTTATGTTGTTTTCTTTCATTCCGCGTGCCGTGGAATCTTTGTCACCTTTAATTTTAAAGTTGATTTTTTATTTGCTTATATTACGAATGGGTATTTTTTGTTGACCGGGGTTATTCGTCTGAAATGCGAAAAATACATTATTATTTTGAACAGTATGAACGTGTATATAATTTTAATCGGGTAGACCGGTAATGATAAGTGTATTCCAGTACTTGAACGTCTTAGGAAGAACATCGGTTTAACAAGATACATTGTTATACCATGGGTCCCTATTAGTACAGCACATTGCCTTACTAGTGTAGTGGATTCAACTGAGAACGCGGAATTATCACTTCCATGGGTTCGAATCTCGGTACAGCGGCTTAGTTTATTTTTTCAAATTTTACTTCAAAGGTTTTGAAAAATTAAGATTTGAAAGAATTGAGTCGACCAGGACCGTAAAATAGTTGTCTTCTTCTTCTTGCACCCCTCCCCCTACTACTCATTCATACATAATATACACGGTGCTGTACAATATTTGTCTACAGGGACAACGGTTTAGTACGTTGCGTCGGATAGCTATCTTCAGAAGATAGTAATATAGCAGTAATGAGTAATCGACAATAGGCCCATGCCTTAGGTGATATCTCTTTGTAAAATACCATCTTAAAGTCAAGTTTAAGAACAAAGTGATCTGACTATAACCAGGACAAGAGTATAGGGGCCTACAGTGAAGTTCAAGTCAAAGTTCTGAGGATAAGTAATTGAAATCAAACAGCTAACATGCGCTTTATAAAGCATGGCTTTTAAATGAAGATAATTCGGTTTAATGGAAAAAAGAGCGATCTCGTTCATGAATAAGACACTAAGGTCTTTGTTTCTGAAAACTAAAACAATTCTAAGAAATTATTCCAATGTTGTTCTCATTATAGCCAAAATGTCTGGGTCATATCTAAACATACCAGGTGGAGTCACGTGCGATCAGGGACGATGATGTCATCGCTTGTAACACCCGCCGCTTTTAATAAGTTACTTGTAAAGTATGAAAATGTATCAAAACCATGGTTATTTATGTTTTTTAATTAAATATGTATACGCAATTGACATGAAGTTTAACTCAGAATGTTACCGAGATAATGTGCTTCATTTCTTAAAAAGATTGATTCAAATTGAAGCTACCGGTCTCGAGATATAAGGATATTCGTATTTTTATAGCCCATTTTTCCACTTCTTTAATACAATCTTGTTCAAAACCTGTTGGGACACTTTACACATACGCACGGAATATCTACCAAATCGAGTAAAGCTTTCAGTTGAACATGTTGAAAGTATGATATTTCAAACTAGTTGATGTAAAGTCCCCCCCCCCCCCCACCCCCCAAAATCAATGTTGGAGCGTATCTATACTACAGCCCTTTGATGGACGATGCTCTTATTCGGACCAACATTGAGTTTAGGGGGAGGGACTACCATTTTCGCAGTGCATGCAAGAAGTGTCCCAACAGTTTTGAACATGATTGTATTAAAGCATTGCAAAAAATATGTACTGAATTCATACACTTCCTTATAACTCCTTTAAAAATGTTTAAAATTATCTCATATTTGGCAATATTAGTCAGCGATAATGTACGGAGAGTATAGTTTAATTAATAAAATACTGGGTCAGCACTATCTTCAATTTAAAGGGGCATTGTCTGAATCACGCACCTAAATGGTACTTTTAACAAAGGCATCTTGATAGGATATAGGTAAAACAAAATAGTATCATTAAGTAAACTATTGATTTTGATATAACAATCTTTGATCGCAATATCAGAAGTATATGATGGGCCGGGTTGGTGTGTGTGGAGACGGGGAATGGGAGGGGGGGATGTGTGGTGTTTGTATGGTTCGGAGAATAACCAAAAGCGCAAGTTCTGAACGAGTCTTATCATGACAACGCTGGTAAGTAAAATACAATTATTACAGTATCAGATAGTTATCAAATCTATATAGATAGATGTCAGCAAACACAAAATATCTACTTGAAAACGTAATAGTAAATTACATGGGCATATCGCATATTATATATTATACCCATTCGTATAAACAAATACAAAACATTCACTTTAAATTTAAAGGTGACAAAGATTCCACGGCACGTGGAATTAAAGAAAACAGCATAACAAACGAAAACAAAGCAATAACAAACACGACGAACTTTGCGGGAGTCGAACCTCCAACCTTTGCATTCTAAAACAGATCACACGCCACTAAGCTAACAGAGAAGTCAGCTTTTTAAAGAGGATTTTTGGTTATCATACACTAGCGCCGTAACGGTCAACCACGGTCCACACATCATTACAATAGGACGCTATGCACGGTCTACCAAAATTAAAAGAAAGGGAGTACTGATCATCCTTTTCTATTCATTTTGGTAGACCGTGCATAGCGTTCTATTGTAATGATGTGTGGACCGTGGTTGACCGTTACGGCGCTAGTGTATAATAACCAAAAATCCTCTTTAAAAAGCTGACTTCCCTGTTAGCTTAGTGGCGTGTGATCTGTCTTAGAACGCAAAGGTTGGAGGTTCGACTCCCGCAGAGTTCGTCGTGTTTGTTATTGCTTTGTTTTCGTTTGTTATGTTGTTTTCTTTCATTCCGCGTGCCGTGGAATCTTTGTCACCTTTAATTTTAAAGTTGATTTTTTATTTGCTTATATTACGAATGAGTATTTTTTGTTGACCGGGGTTATTCGTCTGAAATGCGAAAAATACATTATTATTTTGAACAGTATGAACGTGTATATAATTTTAATCGGGTAGACCGGTAATGATAAGTGTATTCCAGTACTTGAACGTCTTAGGAAGAACATCGGTTTAACAAGATACATTGTTATACCATGGGTCCCTATTAGTACAGCACATTGCCTTACTAGTGTAGTGGATTCAACTGAGAACGCGGAATTATCACTTCCATGGGTTCGAATCTCGGTACAGCGGCTTAGTTTATTTTTTCAAATTTTACTTCAAAGGTTTTGAAAAATTAAGATTTGAAAGAATTGAGTCGACCAGGACCGTAAAATAGTTGTCTTCTTCTTCTTGCACCCCTCCCCCTACTACTCATTCATACATAATATACACGGTGCTGTACAATATTTGTCTACAGGGACAACGGTTTAGTACGTTGCGTCGGATAGCTATCTTCAGAAGATAGTAATATAGCAGTAATGAGTAATCGACAATAGGCCCATGCCTTAGGTGATATCTCTTTGTAAAATACCATCTTAAAGTCAAGTTTAAGAACAAAGTGATCTGACTATAACCAGGACAAGAGTATAGGGGCCTACAGTGAAGTTCAAGTCAAAGTTCTGAGGATAAGTAATTGAAATCAAACAGCTAACATGCGCTTTATAAAGCATGGCTTTTAAATGAAGATAATTCGGTTTAATGGAAAAAAGAGCGATCTCGTTCATGAATAAGACACTAAGGTCTTTGTTTCTGAAAACTAAAACAATTCTAAGAAATTATTCCAATGTTGTTCTCATTATAGCCAAAATGTCTGGGTCATATCTAAACATACCAGGTGGAGTCACGTGCGATCAGGGACGATGATGTCATCGCTTGTAACACCCGCCGCTTTTAATAAGTTACTTGTAAAGTATGAAAATGTATCAAAACCATGGTTATTTATGTTTTTTAATTAAATATGTATACGCAATTGACATGAAGTTTAACTCAGAATGTTACCGAGATAATGTGCTTCATTTCTTAAAAAGATTGATTCAAATTGAAGCTACCGGTCTCGAGATATAAGGATATTCGTATTTTTATAGCCCATTTTTCCACTTCTTTAATACAATCTTGTTCAAAACCTGTTGGGACACTTTACACATACGCACGGAATATCTACCAAATCGAGTAAAGCTTTCAGTTGAACATGTTGAAAGTATGATATTTCAAACTAGTTGATGTAAAGTCCCCCCCCCCCCCCCCCACCCCCCAAAATCAATGTTGGAGCGTATCTATACTACAGCCCTTTGATGGACGATGCTCTTATTCGGACCAACATTGAGTTTAGGGGGAGGGACTACCATTTTCGCAGTGCATGCAAGAAGTGTCCCAACAGTTTTGAACATGATTGTATTAAAGCATTGCAAAAAATATGTACTGAATTCATACACTTCCTTATAACTCCTTTAAAAATGTTTAAAATTATCTCATATTTGGCAATATTAGTCAGCGATAATGTACGGAGAGTATAGTTTAATTAATAAAATACTGGGTCAGCACTATCTTCAATTTAAAGGGGCATTGTCTGAATCACGCACCTAAATGGTACTTTTAACAAAGGCATCTTGATAGGATATAGGTAAAACAAAATAGTATCATTAAGTAAACTATTGATTTTGATATAACAATCTTTGATCGCAATATCAGAAGTATATGATGGGCCGGGTTGGTGTGTGTGGAGACGGGGAATGGGAGGGGGGGGATGTGTGGTGTTTGTATGGTTCGGAGAATAACCAAAAGCGCAAGTTCTGAACGAGTCTTATCATGACAACGCTGGTAAGTAAAATACAATTATTACAGTATCAGATAGTTATCAAATCTATATAGATAGATGTCAGCAAACACAAAATATCTACTTGAAAACGTAATAGTAAATTACATGGGCATATCGCATATTATATATTATACCCATTCGTATAAACAAATACAAAACATTCACTTTAAATTTAAAGGTGACAAAGATTCCACGGCACGTGGAATTAAAGAAAACAGCATAACAAACGAAAACAAAGCAATAACAAACACGACGAACTTTGCGGGAGTCGAACCTCCAACCTTTGCATTCTAAAACAGATCACACGCCACTAAGCTAACAGAGAAGTCAGCTTTTTAAAGAGGATTTTTGGTTATCATACACTAGCGCCGTAACGGTCAACCACGGTCCACACATCATTACAATAGGACGCTATGCACGGTCTACCAAAATTAAAAGAAAGGGAGTACTGATCATCCTTTTCTATTCATTTTGGTAGACCGTGCATAGCGTTCTATTGTAATGATGTGTGGACCGTGGTTGACCGTTACGGCGCTAGTGTATAATAACCAAAAATCCTCTTTAAAAAGCTGACTTCCCTGTTAGCTTAGTGGCGTGTGATCTGTCTTAGAACGCAAAGGTTGGAGGTTCGACTCCCGCAGAGTTCGTCGTGTTTGTTATTGCTTTGTTTTCGTTTGTTATGTTGTTTTCTTTCATTCCGCGTGCCGTGGAATCTTTGTCACCTTTAATTTTAAAGTTGATTTTTTATTTGCTTATATTACGAATGGGTATTTTTTGTTGACCGGGGTTATTCGTCTGAAATGCGAAAAATACATTATTATTTTGAACAGTATGAACGTGTATATAATTTTAATCGGGTAGACCGGTAATGATAAGTGTATTCCAGTACTTGAACGTCTTAGGAAGAACATCGGTTTAACAAGATACATTGTTATACCATGGGTCCCTATTAGTACAGCACATTGCCTTACTAGTGTAGTGGATTCAACTGAGAACGCGGAATTATCACTTCCATGGGTTCGAATCTCGGTACAGCGGCTTAGTTTATTTTTTCAAATTTTACTTCAAAGGTTTTGAAAAATTAAGATTTGAAAGAATTGAGTCGACCAGGACCGTAAAATAGTTGTCTTCTTCTTCTTGCACCCCTCCCCCTACTACTCATTCATACATAATATACACGGTGCTGTACAATATTTGTCTACAGGGACAACGGTTTAGTACGTTGCGTCGGATAGCTATCTTCAGAAGATAGTAATATAGCAGTAATGAGTAATCGACAATAGGCCCATGCCTTAGGTGATATCTCTTTGTAAAATACCATCTTAAAGTCAAGTTTAAGAACAAAGTGATCTGACTATAACCAGGACAAGAGTATAGGGGCCTACAGTGAAGTTCAAGTCAAAGTTCTGAGGATAAGTAATTGAAATCAAACAGCTAACATGCGCTTTATAAAGCATGGCTTTTAAATGAAGATAATTCGGTTTAATGGAAAAAAGAGCGATCTCGTTCATGAATAAGACACTAAGGTCTTTGTTTCTGAAAACTAAAACAATTCTAAGAAATTATTCCAATGTTGTTCTCATTATAGCCAAAATGTCTGGGTCATATCTAAACATACCAGGTGGAGTCACGTGCGATCAGGGACGATGATGTCATCGCTTGTAACACCCGCCGCTTTTAATAAGTTACTTGTAAAGTATGAAAATGTATCAAAACCATGGTTATTTATGTTTTTTAATTAAATATGTATACGCAATTGACATGAAGTTTAACTCAGAATGTTACCGAGATAATGTGCTTCATTTCTTAAAAAGATTGATTCAAATTGAAGCTACCGGTCTCGAGATATAAGGATATTCGTATTTTTATAGCCCATTTTTCCACTTCTTTAATACAATCTTGTTCAAAACCTGTTGGGACACTTTACACATACGCACGGAATATCTACCAAATCGAGTAAAGCTTTCAGTTGAACATGTTGAAAGTATGATATTTCAAACTAGTTGATGTAAAGTCCCCCCCCCCCCCACCCCCCAAAATCAGTGTTGGAGCGTATCTATACTACAGCCCTTTGATGGACGATGCTCTTATTCGGACCAACATTGAGTTTAGGGGGAGGGACTACCATTTTCGCAGTGCATGCAAGAAGTGTCCCAACAGTTTTGAACATGATTGTATTAAAGCATTGCAAAAAATATGTACTGAATTCATACACTTCCTTATAACTCCTTTAAAAATGTTTAAAATTATCTCATATTTGGCAATATTAGTCAGCGATAATGTACGGAGAGTATAGTTTAATTAATAAAATACTGGGTCAGCACTATCTTCAATTTAAAGGGGCATTGTCTGAATCACGCACCTAAATGGTACTTTTAACAAAGGCATCTTGATAGGATATAGGTAAAACAAAATAGTATCATTAAGTAAACTATTGATTTTGATATAACAATCTTTGATCGCAATATCAGAAGTATATGATGGGCCGGGTTGGTGTGTGTGGAGACGGGGAATGGGAGGGGGGGATGTGTGGTGTTTGTATGGTTCGGAGAATAACCAAAAGCGCAAGTTCTGAACGAGTCTTATCATGACAACGCTGGTAAGTAAAATACAATTATTACAGTATCAGATAGTTATCAAATCTATATAGATAGATGTCAGCAAACACAAAATATCTACTTGAAAACGTAATAGTAAATTACATGGGCATATCGCATATTATATATTATACCCATTCGTATAAACAAATACAAAACATTCACTTTAAATTTAAAGGTGACAAAGATTCCACGGCACGTGGAATTAAAGAAAACAGCATAACAAACGAAAACAAAGCAATAACAAACACGACGAACTTTGCGGGAGTCGAACCTCCAACCTTTGCATTCTAAAACAGATCACACGCCACTAAGCTAACAGAGAAGTCAGCTTTTTAAAGAGGATTTTTGGTTATCATACACTAGCGCCGTAACGGTCAACCACGGTCCACACATCATTACAATAGGACGCTATGCACGGTCTACCAAAATTAAAAGAAAGGGAGTACTGATCATCCTTTTCTATTCATTTTGGTAGACCGTGCATAGCGTTCTATTGTAATGATGTGTGGACCGTGGTTGACCGTTACGGCGCTAGTGTATAATAACCAAAAATCCTCTTTAAAAAGCTGACTTCCCTGTTAGCTTAGTGGCGTGTGATCTGTCTTAGAACGCAAAGGTTGGAGGTTCGACTCCCGCAGAGTTCGTCGTGTTTGTTATTGCTTTGTTTTCGTTTGTTATGTTGTTTTCTTTCATTCCGCGTGCCGTGGAATCTTTGTCACCTTTAATTTTAAAGTTGATTTTTTATTTGCTTATATTACGAATGGGTATTTTTTGTTGACCGGGGTTATTCGTCTGAAATGCGAAAAATACATTATTATTTTGAACAGTATGAACGTGTATATAATTTTAATCGGGTAGACCGGTAATGATAAGTGTATTCCAGTACTTGAACGTCTTAGGAAGAACATCGGTTTAACAAGATACATTGTTATACCATGGGTCCCTATTAGTACAGCACATTGCCTTACTAGTGTAGTGGATTCAACTGAGAACGCGGAATTATCACTTCCATGGGTTCGAATCTCGGTACAGCGGCTTAGTTTATTTTTTCAAATTTTACTTCAAAGGTTTTGAAAAATTAAGATTTGAAAGAATTGAGTCGACCAGGACCGTAAAATAGTTGTCTTCTTCTTCTTGCACCCCTCCCCCTACTACTCATTCATACATAATATACACGGTGCTGTACAATATTTGTCTACAGGGACAACGGTTTAGTACGTTGCGTCGGATAGCTATCTTCAGAAGATAGTAATATAGCAGTAATGAGTAATCGACAATAGGCCCATGCCTTAGGTGATATCTCTTTGTAAAATACCATCTTAAAGTCAAGTTTAAGAACAAAGTGATCTGACTATAACCAGGACAAGAGTATAGGGGCCTACAGTGAAGTTCAAGTCAAAGTTCTGAGGATAAGTAATTGAAATCAAACAGCTAACATGCGCTTTATAAAGCATGGCTTTTAAATGAAGATAATTCGGTTTAATGGAAAAAAGAGCGATCTCGTTCATGAATAAGACACTAAGGTCTTTGTTTCTGAAAACTAAAACAATTCTAAGAAATTATTCCAATGTTGTTCTCATTATAGCCAAAATGTCTGGGTCATATCTAAACATACCAGGTGGAGTCACGTGCGATCAGGGACGATGATGTCATCGCTTGTAACACCCGCCGCTTTTAATAAGTTACTTGTAAAGTATGAAAATGTATCAAAACCATGGTTATTTATGTTTTTTAATTAAATATGTATACGCAATTGACATGAAGTTTAACTCAGAATGTTACCGAGATAATGTGCTTCATTTCTTAAAAAGATTGATTCAAATTGAAGCTACCGGTCTCGAGATATAAGGATATTCGTATTTTTATAGCCCATTTTTCCACTTCTTTAATACAATCTTGTTCAAAACCTGTTGGGACACTTTACACATACGCACGGAATATCTACCAAATCGAGTAAAGCTTTCAGTTGAACATGTTGAAAGTATGATATTTCAAACTAGTTGATGTAAAGTCCCCCCCCCCCACCCCCCAAAATCAGTGTTGGAGCGTATCTATACTACAGCCCTTTGATGGACGATGCTCTTATTCGGACCAACATTGAGTTTAGGGGGAGGGACTACCATTTTCGCAGTGCATGCAAGAAGTGTCCCAACAGTTTTGAACATGATTGTATTAAAGCATTGCAAAAAATATGTACTGAATTCATACACTTCCTTATAACTCCTTTAAAAATGTTTAAAATTATCTCATATTTGGCAATATTAGTCAGCGATAATGTACGGAGAGTATAGTTTAATTAATAAAATACTGGGTCAGCACTATCTTCAATTTAAAGGGGCATTGTCTGAATCACGCACCTAAATGGTACTTTTAACAAAGGCATCTTGATAGGATATAGGTAAAACAAAATAGTATCATTAAGTAAACTATTGATTTTGATATAACAATCTTTGATCGCAATATCAGAAGTATATGATGGGCCGGGTTGGTGTGTGTGGAGACGGGGAATGGGAGGGGGGGATGTGTGGTGTTTGTATGGTTCGGAGAATAACCAAAAGCGCAAGTTCTGAACGAGTCTTATCATGACAACGCTGGTAAGTAAAATACAATTATTACAGTATCAGATAGTTATCAAATCTATATAGATAGATGTCAGCAAACACAAAATATCTACTTGAAAACGTAATAGTAAATTACATGGGCATATCGCATATTATATATTATACCCATTCGTATAAACAAATACAAAACATTCACTTTAAATTTAAAGGTGACAAAGATTCCACGGCACGTGGAATTAAAGAAAACAGCATAACAAACGAAAACAAAGCAATAACAAACACGACGAACTTTGCGGGAGTCGAACCTCCAACCTTTGCATTCTAAAACAGATCACACGCCACTAAGCTAACAGAGAAGTCAGCTTTTTAAAGAGGATTTTTGGTTATCATACACTAGCGCCGTAACGGTCAACCACGGTCCACACATCATTACAATAGGACGCTATGCACGGTCTACCAAAATTAAAAGAAAGGGAGTACTGATCATCCTTTTCTATTCATTTTGGTAGACCGTGCATAGCGTTCTATTGTAATGATGTGTGGACCGTGGTTGACCGTTACGGCGCTAGTGTATAATAACCAAAAATCCTCTTTAAAAAGCTGACTTCCCTGTTAGCTTAGTGGCGTGTGATCTGTCTTAGAACGCAAAGGTTGGAGGTTCGACTCCCGCAGAGTTCGTCGTGTTTGTTATTGCTTTGTTTTCGTTTGTTATGTTGTTTTCTTTCATTCCGCGTGCCGTGGAATCTTTGTCACCTTTAATTTTAAAGTTGATTTTTTATTTGCTTATATTACGAATGGGTATTTTTTGTTGACCGGGGTTATTCGTCTGAAATGCGAAAAATACATTATTATTTTGAACAGTATGAACGTGTATATAATTTTAATCGGGTAGACCGGTAATGATAAGTGTATTCCAGTACTTGAACGTCTTAGGAAGAACATCGGTTTAACAAGATACATTGTTATACCATGGGTCCCTATTAGTACAGCACATTGCCTTACTAGTGTAGTGGATTCAACTGAGAACGCGGAATTATCACTTCCATGGGTTCGAATCTCGGTACAGCGGCTTAGTTTATTTTTTCAAATTTTACTTCAAAGGTTTTGAAAAATTAAGATTTGAAAGAATTGAGTCGACCAGGACCGTAAAATAGTTGTCTTCTTCTTCTTGCACCCCTCCCCCTACTACTCATTCATACATAATATACACGGTGCTGTACAATATTTGTCTACAGGGACAACGGTTTAGTACGTTGCGTCGGATAGCTATCTTCAGAAGATAGTAATATAGCAGTAATGAGTAATCGACAATAGGCCCATGCCTTAGGTGATATCTCTTTGTAAAATACCATCTTAAAGTCAAGTTTAAGAACAAAGTGATCTGACTATAACCAGGACAAGAGTATAGGGGCCTACAGTGAAGTTCAAGTCAAAGTTCTGAGGATAAGTAATTGAAATCAAACAGCTAACATGCGCTTTATAAAGCATGGCTTTTAAATGAAGATAATTCGGTTTAATGGAAAAAAGAGCGATCTCGTTCATGAATAAGACACTAAGGTCTTTGTTTCTGAAAACTAAAACAATTCTAAGAAATTATTCCAATGTTGTTCTCATTATAGCCAAAATGTCTGGGTCATATCTAAACATACCAGGTGGAGTCACGTGCGATCAGGGACGATGATGTCATCGCTTGTAACACCCGCCGCTTTTAATAAGTTACTTGTAAAGTATGAAAATGTATCAAAACCATGGTTATTTATGTTTTTTAATTAAATATGTATACGCAATTGACATGAAGTTTAACTCAGAATGTTACCGAGATAATGTGCTTCATTTCTTAAAAAGATTGATTCAAATTGAAGCTACCGGTCTCGAGATATAAGGATATTCGTATTTTTATAGCCCATTTTTCCACTTCTTTAATACAATCTTGTTCAAAACCTGTTGGGACACTTTACACATACGCACGGAATATCTACCAAATCGAGTAAAGCTTTCAGTTGAACATGTTGAAAGTATGATATTTCAAACTAGTTGATGTAAAGTCCCCCCCCCCCCCACCCCCCAAAATCAATGTTGGAGCGTATCTATACTACAGCCCTTTGATGGACGATGCTCTTATTCGGACCAACATTGAGTTTAGGGGGAGGGACTACCATTTTCGCAGTGCATGCAAGAAGTGTCCCAACAGTTTTGAACATGATTGTATTAAAGCATTGCAAAAAATATGTACTGAATTCATACACTTCCTTATAACTCCTTTAAAAATGTTTAAAATTATCTCATATTTGGCAATATTAGTCAGCGATAATGTACGGAGAGTATAGTTTAATTAATAAAATACTGGGTCAGCACTATCTTCAATTTAAAGGGGCATTGTCTGAATCACGCACCTAAATGGTACTTTTAACAAAGGCATCTTGATAGGATATAGGTAAAACAAAATAGTATCATTAAGTAAACTATTGATTTTGATATAACAATCTTTGATCGCAATATCAGAAGTATATGATGGGCCGGGTTGGTGTGTGTGGAGACGGGGAATGGGAGGGGGGGATGTGTGGTGTTTGTATGGTTCGGAGAATAACCAAAAGCGCAAGTTCTGAACGAGTCTTATCATGACAACGCTGGTAAGTAAAATACAATTATTACAGTATCAGATAGTTATCAAATCTATATAGATAGATGTCAGCAAACACAAAATATCTACTTGAAAACGTAATAGTAAATTACATGGGCATATCGCATATTATATATTATACCCATTCGTATAAACAAATACAAAAAATTCACTTTAAATTTAAAGGTGACAAAGATTCCACGGCACGTGGAATTAAAGAAAACAGCATAACAAACGAAAACAAAGCAATAACAAACACGACGAACTTTGCGGGAGTCGAACCTCCAACCTTTGCATTCTAAAACAGATCACACGCCACTAAGCTAACAGAGAAGTCAGCTTTTTAAAGAGGATTTTTGGTTATCATACACTAGCGCCGTAACGGTCAACCACGGTCCACACATCATTACAATAGGACGCTATGCACGGTCTACCAAAATTAAAAGAAAGGGAGTACTGATCATCCTTTTCTATTCATTTTGGTAGACCGTGCATAGCGTTCTATTGTAATGATGTGTGGACCGTGGTTGACCGTTACGGCGCTAGTGTATAATAACCAAAAATCCTCTTTAAAAAGCTGACTTCCCTGTTAGCTTAGTGGCGTGTGATCTGTCTTAGAACGCAAAGGTTGGAGGTTCGACTCCCGCAGAGTTCGTCGTGTTTGTTATTGCTTTGTTTTCGTTTGTTATGTTGTTTTCTTTCATTCCGCGTGCCGTGGAATCTTTGTCACCTTTAATTTTAAAGTTGATTTTTTATTTGCTTATATTACGAATGGGTATTTTTTGTTGACCGGGGTTATTCGTCTGAAATGCGAAAAATACATTATTATTTTGAACAGTATGAACGTGTATATAATTTTAATCGGGTAGACCGGTAATGATAAGTGTATTCCAGTACTTGAACGTCTTAGGAAGAACATCGGTTTAACAAGATACATTGTTATACCATGGGTCCCTATTAGTACAGCACATTGCCTTACTAGTGTAGTGGATTCAACTGAGAACGCGGAATTATCACTTCCATGGGTTCGAATCTCGGTACAGCGGCTTAGTTTATTTTTTCAAATTTTACTTCAAAGGTTTTGAAAAATTAAGATTTGAAAGAATTGAGTCGACCAGGACCGTAAAATAGTTGTCTTCTTCTTCTTGCACCCCTCCCCCTACTACTCATTCATACATAATATACACGGTGCTGTACAATATTTGTCTACAGGGACAACGGTTTAGTACGTTGCGTCGGATAGCTATCTTCAGAAGATAGTAATATAGCAGTAATGAGTAATCGACAATAGGCCCATGCCTTAGGTGATATCTCTTTGTAAAATACCATCTTAAAGTCAAGTTTAAGAACAAAGTGATCTGACTATAACCAGGACAAGAGTATAGGGGCCTACAGTGAAGTTCAAGTCAAAGTTCTGAGGATAAGTAATTGAAATCAAACAGCTAACATGCGCTTTATAAAGCATGGCTTTTAAATGAAGATAATTCGGTTTAATGGAAAAAAGAGCGATCTCGTTCATGAATAAGACACTAAGGTCTTTGTTTCTGAAAACTAAAACAATTCTAAGAAATTATTCCAATGTTGTTCTCATTATAGCCAAAATGTCTGGGTCATATCTAAACATACCAGGTGGAGTCACGTGCGATCAGGGACGATGATGTCATCGCTTGTAACACCCGCCGCTTTTAATAAGTTACTTGTAAAGTATGAAAATGTATCAAAACCATGGTTATTTATGTTTTTTAATTAAATATGTATACGCAATTGACATGAAGTTTAACTCAGAATGTTACCGAGATAATGTGCTTCATTTCTTAAAAAGATTGATTCAAATTGAAGCTACCGGTCTCGAGATATAAGGATATTCGTATTTTTATAGCCCATTTTTCCACTTCTTTAATACAATCTTGTTCAAAACCTGTTGGGACACTTTACACATACGCACGGAATATCTACCAAATCGAGTAAAGCTTTCAGTTGAACATGTTGAAAGTATGATATTTCAAACTAGTTGATGTAAAGTCCCCCCCCCCCCCACCCCCCAAAATCAATGTTGGAGCGTATCTATACTACAGCCCTTTGATGGACGATGCTCTTATTCGGACCAACATTGAGTTTAGGGGGAGGGACTACCATTTTCGCAGTGCATGCAAGAAGTGTCCCAACAGTTTTGAACATGATTGTATTAAAGCATTGCAAAAAATATGTACTGAATTCATACACTTCCTTATAACTCCTTTAAAAATGTTTAAAATTATCTCATATTTGGCAATATTAGTCAGCGATAATGTACGGAGAGTATAGTTTAATTAATAAAATACTGGGTCAGCACTATCTTCAATTTAAAGGGGCATTGTCTGAATCACGCACCTAAATGGTACTTTTAACAAAGGCATCTTGATAGGATATAGGTAAAACAAAATAGTATCATTAAGTAAACTATTGATTTTGATATAACAATCTTTGATCGCAATATCAGAAGTATATGATGGGCCGGGTTGGTGTGTGTGGAGACGGGGAATGGGAGGGGGGGATGTGTGGTGTTTGTATGGTTCGGAGAATAACCAAAAGCGCAAGTTCTGAACGAGTCTTATCATGACAACGCTGGTAAGTAAAATACAATTATTACAGTATCAGATAGTTATCAAATCTATATAGATAGATGTCAGCAAACACAAAATATCTACTTGAAAACGTAATAGTAAATTACATGGGCATATCGCATATTATATATTATACCCATTCGTATAAACAAATACAAAAAATTCACTTTAAATTTAAAGGTGACAAAGATTCCACGGCACGTGGAATTAAAGAAAACAGCATAACAAACGAAAACAAAGCAATAACAAACACGACGAACTTTGCGGGAGTCGAACCTCCAACCTTTGCATTCTAAAACAGATCACACGCCACTAAGCTAACAGAGAAGTCAGCTTTTTAAAGAGGATTTTTGGTTATCATACACTAGCGCCGTAACGGTCAACCACGGTCCACACATCATTACAATAGGACGCTATGCACGGTCTACCAAAATTAAAAGAAAGGGAGTACTGATCATCCTTTTCTATTCATTTTGGTAGACCGTGCATAGCGTTCTATTGTAATGATGTGTGGACCGTGGTTGACCGTTACGGCGCTAGTGTATAATAACCAAAAATCCTCTTTAAAAAGCTGACTTCCCTGTTAGCTTAGTGGCGTGTGATCTGTCTTAGAACGCAAAGGTTGGAGGTTCGACTCCCGCAGAGTTCGTCGTGTTTGTTATTGCTTTGTTTTCGTTTGTTATGTTGTTTTCTTTCATTCCGCGTGCCGTGGAATCTTTGTCACCTTTAATTTTAAAGTTGATTTTTTATTTGCTTATATTACGAATGGGTATTTTTTGTTGACCGGGGTTATTCGTCTGAAATGCGAAAAATACATTATTATTTTGAACAGTATGAACGTGTATATAATTTTAATCGGGTAGACCGGTAATGATAAGTGTATTCCAGTACTTGAACGTCTTAGGAAGAACATCGGTTTAACAAGATACATTGTTATACCATGGGTCCCTATTAGTACAGCACATTGCCTTACTAGTGTAGTGGATTCAACTGAGAACGCGGAATTATCACTTCCATGGGTTCGAATCTCGGTACAGCGGCTTAGTTTATTTTTTCAAATTTTACTTCAAAGGTTTTGAAAAATTAAGATTTGAAAGAATTGAGTCGACCAGGACCGTAAAATAGTTGTCTTCTTCTTCTTGCACCCCTCCCCCTACTACTCATTCATACATAATATACACGGTGCTGTACAATATTTGTCTACAGGGACAACGGTTTAGTACGTTGCGTCGGATAGCTATCTTCAGAAGATAGTAATATAGCAGTAATGAGTAATCGACAATAGGCCCATGCCTTAGGTGATATCTCTTTGTAAAATACCATCTTAAAGTCAAGTTTAAGAACAAAGTGATCTGACTATAACCAGGACAAGAGTATAGGGGCCTACAGTGAAGTTCAAGTCAAAGTTCTGAGGATAAGTAATTGAAATCAAACAGCTAACATGCGCTTTATAAAGCATGGCTTTTAAATGAAGATAATTCGGTTTAATGGAAAAAAGAGCGATCTCGTTCATGAATAAGACACTAAGGTCTTTGTTTCTGAAAACTAAAACAATTCTAAGAAATTATTCCAATGTTGTTCTCATTATAGCCAAAATGTCTGGGTCATATCTAAACATACCAGGTGGAGTCACGTGCGATCAGGGACGATGATGTCATCGCTTGTAACACCCGCCGCTTTTAATAAGTTACTTGTAAAGTATGAAAATGTATCAAAACCATGGTTATTTATGTTTTTTAATTAAATATGTATACGCAATTGACATGAAGTTTAACTCAGAATGTTACCGAGATAATGTGCTTCATTTCTTAAAAAGATTGATTCAAATTGAAGCTACCGGTCTCGAGATATAAGGATATTCGTATTTTTATAGCCCATTTTTCCACTTCTTTAATACAATCTTGTTCAAAACCTGTTGGGACACTTTACACATACGCACGGAATATCTACCAAATCGAGTAAAGCTTTCAGTTGAACATGTTGAAAGTATGATATTTCAAACTAGTTGATGTAAAGTCCCCCCCCCCCCCCCCCACCCCCCAAAATCAATGTTGGAGCGTATCTATACTACAGCCCTTTGATGGACGATGCTCTTATTCGGACCAACATTGAGTTTAGGGGGAGGGACTACCATTTTCGCAGTGCATGCAAGAAGTGTCCCAACAGTTTTGAACATGATTGTATTAAAGCATTGCAAAAAATATGTACTGAATTCATACACTTCCTTATAACTCCTTTAAAAATGTTTAAAATTATCTCATATTTGGCAATATTAGTCAGCGATAATGTACGGAGAGTATAGTTTAATTAATAAAATACTGGGTCAGCACTATCTTCAATTTAAAGGGGCATTGTCTGAATCACGCACCTAAATGGTACTTTTAACAAAGGCATCTTGATAGGATATAGGTAAAACAAAATAGTATCATTAAGTAAACTATTGATTTTGATATAACAATCTTTGATCGCAATATCAGAAGTATATGATGGGCCGGGTTGGTGTGTGTGGAGACGGGGAATGGGAGGGGGGGATGTGTGGTGTTTGTATGGTTCGGAGAATAACCAAAAGCGCAAGTTCTGAACGAGTCTTATCATGACAACGCTGGTAAGTAAAATACAATTATTACAGTATCAGATAGTTATCAAATCTATATAGATAGATGTCAGCAAACACAAAATATCTACTTGAAAACGTAATAGTAAATTACATGGGCATATCGCATATTATATATTATACCCATTCGTATAAACAAATACAAAAAATTCACTTTAAATTTAAAGGTGACAAAGATTCCACGGCACGTGGAATTAAAGAAAACAGCATAACAAACGAAAACAAAGCAATAACAAACACGACGAACTTTGCGGGAGTCGAACCTCCAACCTTTGCATTCTAAAACAGATCACACGCCACTAAGCTAACAGAGAAGTCAGCTTTTTAAAGAGGATTTTTGGTTATCATACACTAGCGCCGTAACGGTCAACCACGGTCCACACATCATTACAATAGGACGCTATGCACGGTCTACCAAAATTAAAAGAAAGGGAGTACTGATCATCCTTTTCTATTCATTTTGGTAGACCGTGCATAGCGTTCTATTGTAATGATGTGTGGACCGTGGTTGACCGTTACGGCGCTAGTGTATAATAACCAAAAATCCTCTTTAAAAAGCTGACTTCCCTGTTAGCTTAGTGGCGTGTGATCTGTCTTAGAACGCAAAGGTTGGAGGTTCGACTCCCGCAGAGTTCGTCGTGTTTGTTATTGCTTTGTTTTCGTTTGTTATGTTGTTTTCTTTCATTCCGCGTGCCGTGGAATCTTTGTCACCTTTAATTTTAAAGTTGATTTTTTATTTGCTTATATTACGAATGGGTATTTTTTGTTGACCGGGGTTATTCGTCTGAAATGCGAAAAATACATTATTATTTTGAACAGTATGAACGTGTATATAATTTTAATCGGGTAGACCGGTAATGATAAGTGTATTCCAGTACTTGAACGTCTTAGGAAGAACATCGGTTTAACAAGATACATTGTTATACCATGGGTCCCTATTAGTACAGCACATTGCCTTACTAGTGTAGTGGATTCAACTGAGAACGCGGAATTATCACTTCCATGGGTTCGAATCTCGGTACAGCGGCTTAGTTTATTTTTTCAAATTTTACTTCAAAGGTTTTGAAAAATTAAGATTTGAAAGAATTGAGTCGACCAGGACCGTAAAATAGTTGTCTTCTTCTTCTTGCACCCCTCCCCCTACTACTCATTCATACATAATATACACGGTGCTGTACAATATTTGTCTACAGGGACAACGGTTTAGTACGTTGCGTCGGATAGCTATCTTCAGAAGATAGTAATATAGCAGTAATGAGTAATCGACAATAGGCCCATGCCTTAGGTGATATCTCTTTGTAAAATACCATCTTAAAGTCAAGTTTAAGAACAAAGTGATCTGACTATAACCAGGACAAGAGTATAGGGGCCTACAGTGAAGTTCAAGTCAAAGTTCTGAGGATAAGTAATTGAAATCAAACAGCTAACATGCGCTTTATAAAGCATGGCTTTTAAATGAAGATAATTCGGTTTAATGGAAAAAAGAGCGATCTCGTTCATGAATAAGACACTAAGGTCTTTGTTTCTGAAAACTAAAACAATTCTAAGAAATTATTCCAATGTTGTTCTCATTATAGCCAAAATGTCTGGGTCATATCTAAACATACCAGGTGGAGTCACGTGCGATCAGGGACGATGATGTCATCGCTTGTAACACCCGCCGCTTTTAATAAGTTACTTGTAAAGTATGAAAATGTATCAAAACCATGGTTATTTATGTTTTTTAATTAAATATGTATACGCAATTGACATGAAGTTTAACTCAGAATGTTACCGAGATAATGTGCTTCATTTCTTAAAAAGATTGATTCAAATTGAAGCTACCGGTCTCGAGATATAAGGATATTCGTATTTTTATAGCCCATTTTTCCACTTCTTTAATACAATCTTGTTCAAAACCTGTTGGGACACTTTACACATACGCACGGAATATCTACCAAATCGAGTAAAGCTTTCAGTTGAACATGTTGAAAGTATGATATTTCAAACTAGTTGATGTAAAGTCCCCCCCCCCCCCCCCCCACCCCCCAAAATCAATGTTGGAGCGTATCTATACTACAGCCCTTTGATGGACGATGCTCTTATTCGGACCAACATTGAGTTTAGGGGGAGGGACTACCATTTTCGCAGTGCATGCAAGAAGTGTCCCAACAGTTTTGAACATGATTGTATTAAAGCATTGCAAAAAATATGTACTGAATTCATACACTTCCTTATAACTCCTTTAAAAATGTTTAAAATTATCTCATATTTGGCAATATTAGTCAGCGATAATGTACGGAGAGTATAGTTTAATTAATAAAATACTGGGTCAGCACTATCTTCAATTTAAAGGGGCATTGTCTGAATCACGCACCTAAATGGTACTTTTAACAAAGGCATCTTGATAGGATATAGGTAAAACAAAATAGTATCATTAAGTAAACTATTGATTTTGATATAACAATCTTTGATCGCAATATCAGAAGTATATGATGGGCCGGGTTGGTGTGTGTGGAGACGGGGAATGGGAGGGGGGGATGTGTGGTGTTTGTATGGTTCGGAGAATAACCAAAAGCGCAAGTTCTGAACGAGTCTTATCATGACAACGCTGGTAAGTAAAATACAATTATTACAGTATCAGATAGTTATCAAATCTATATAGATAGATGTCAGCAAACACAAAATATCTACTTGAAAACGTAATAGTAAATTACATGGGCATATCGCATATTATATATTATACCCATTCGTATAAACAAATACAAAAAATTCACTTTAAATTTAAAGGTGACAAAGATTCCACGGCACGTGGAATTAAAGAAAACAGCATAACAAACGAAAACAAAGCAATAACAAACACGACGAACTTTGCGGGAGTCGAACCTCCAACCTTTGCATTCTAAAACAGATCACACGCCACTAAGCTAACAGAGAAGTCAGCTTTTTAAAGAGGATTTTTGGTTATCATACACTAGCGCCGTAACGGTCAACCACGGTCCACACATCATTACAATAGGACGCTATGCACGGTCTACCAAAATTAAAAGAAAGGGAGTACTGATCATCCTTTTCTATTCATTTTGGTAGACCGTGCATAGCGTTCTATTGTAATGATGTGTGGACCGTGGTTGACCGTTACGGCGCTAGTGTATAATAACCAAAAATCCTCTTTAAAAAGCTGACTTCCCTGTTAGCTTAGTGGCGTGTGATCTGTCTTAGAACGCAAAGGTTGGAGGTTCGACTCCCGCAGAGTTCGTCGTGTTTGTTATTGCTTTGTTTTCGTTTGTTATGTTGTTTTCTTTCATTCCGCGTGCCGTGGAATCTTTGTCACCTTTAATTTTAAAGTTGATTTTTTATTTGCTTATATTACGAATGGGTATTTTTTGTTGACCGGGGTTATTCGTCTGAAATGCGAAAAATACATTATTATTTTGAACAGTATGAACGTGTATATAATTTTAATCGGGTAGACCGGTAATGATAAGTGTATTCCAGTACTTGAACGTCTTAGGAAGAACATCGGTTTAACAAGATACATTGTTATACCATGGGTCCCTATTAGTACAGCACATTGCCTTACTAGTGTAGTGGATTCAACTGAGAACGCGGAATTATCACTTCCATGGGTTCGAATCTCGGTACAGCGGCTTAGTTTATTTTTTCAAATTTTACTTCAAAGGTTTTGAAAAATTAAGATTTGAAAGAATTGAGTCGACCAGGACCGTAAAATAGTTGTCTTCTTCTTCTTGCACCCCTCCCCCTACTACTCATTCATACATAATATACACGGTGCTGTACAATATTTGTCTACAGGGACAACGGTTTAGTACGTTGCGTCGGATAGCTATCTTCAGAAGATAGTAATATAGCAGTAATGAGTAATCGACAATAGGCCCATGCCTTAGGTGATATCTCTTTGTAAAATACCATCTTAAAGTCAAGTTTAAGAACAAAGTGATCTGACTATAACCAGGACAAGAGTATAGGGGCCTACAGTGAAGTTCAAGTCAAAGTTCTGAGGATAAGTAATTGAAATCAAACAGCTAACATGCGCTTTATAAAGCATGGCTTTTAAATGAAGATAATTCGGTTTAATGGAAAAAAGAGCGATCTCGTTCATGAATAAGACACTAAGGTCTTTGTTTCTGAAAACTAAAACAATTCTAAGAAATTATTCCAATGTTGTTCTCATTATAGCCAAAATGTCTGGGTCATATCTAAACATACCAGGTGGAGTCACGTGCGATCAGGGACGATGATGTCATCGCTTGTAACACCCGCCGCTTTTAATAAGTTACTTGTAAAGTATGAAAATGTATCAAAACCATGGTTATTTATGTTTTTTAATTAAATATGTATACGCAATTGACATGAAGTTTAACTCAGAATGTTACCGAGATAATGTGCTTCATTTCTTAAAAAGATTGATTCAAATTGAAGCTACCGGTCTCGAGATATAAGGATATTCGTATTTTTATAGCCCATTTTTCCACTTCTTTAATACAATCTTGTTCAAAACCTGTTGGGACACTTTACACATACGCACGGAATATCTACCAAATCGAGTAAAGCTTTCAGTTGAACATGTTGAAAGTATGATATTTCAAACTAGTTGATGTAAAGTCCCCCCCCCCCCCCCCCCCACCCCCCAAAATCAATGTTGGAGCGTATCTATACTACAGCCCTTTGATGGACGATGCTCTTATTCGGACCAACATTGAGTTTAGGGGGAGGGACTACCATTTTCGCAGTGCATGCAAGAAGTGTCCCAACAGTTTTGAACATGATTGTATTAAAGCATTGCAAAAAATATGTACTGAATTCATACACTTCCTTATAACTCCTTTAAAAATGTTTAAAATTATCTCATATTTGGCAATATTAGTCAGCGATAATGTACGGAGAGTATAGTTTAATTAATAAAATACTGGGTCAGCACTATCTTCAATTTAAAGGGGCATTGTCTGAATCACGCACCTAAATGGTACTTTTAACAAAGGCATCTTGATAGGATATAGGTAAAACAAAATAGTATCATTAAGTAAACTATTGATTTTGATATAACAATCTTTGATCGCAATATCAGAAGTATATGATGGGCCGGGTTGGTGTGTGTGGAGACGGGGAATGGGAGGGGGGGGATGTGTGGTGTTTGTATGGTTCGGAGAATAACCAAAAGCGCAAATTCTGAACGAGTCTTATCATGACAACGCTGGTAAGTAAAATACAATTATTACAGTATCAGATAGTTATCAAATCTATATAGATAGATGTCAGCAAACACAAAATATCTACTTGAAAACGTAATAGTAAATTACATGGGCATATCGCATATTATATATTATACCCATTCGTATAAACAAATACAAAAAATTCACTTTAAATTTAAAGGTGACAAAGATTCCACGGCACGTGGAATTAAAGAAAACAACATAACAAACGAAAACAAAGCAATAACAAACACGACGAACTTTGCGGGAGTCGAACCTCCAACCTTTGCATTCTAAAACAGATCACACGCCACTAAGCTAACAGAGAAGTCAGCTTTTTAAAGAGGATTTTTGGTTATCATACACTAGCGCCGTAACGGTCAACCACGGTCCACACATCATTACAATAGGACGCTATGCACGGTCTACCAAAATTAAAAGAAAGGGAGTACTGATCATCCTTTTCTATTCATTTTGGTAGACCGTGCATAGCGTTCTATTGTAATGATGTGTGGACCGTGGTTGACCGTTACGGCGCTAGTGTATAATAACCAAAAATCCTCTTTAAAAAGCTGACTTCCCTGTTAGCTTAGTGGCGTGTGATCTGTCTTAGAACGCAAAGGTTGGAGGTTCGACTCCCGCAGAGTTCGTCGTGTTTGTTATTGCTTTGTTTTCGTTTGTTATGTTGTTTTCTTTCATTCCGCGTGCCGTGGAATCTTTGTCACCTTTAATTTTAAAGTTGATTTTTTATTTGCTTATATTACGAATGGGTATTTTTTGTTGACCGGGGTTATTCGTCTGAAATGCGAAAAATACATTATTATTTTGAACAGTATGAACGTGTATATAATTTTAATCGGGTAGACCGGTAATGATAAGTGTATTCCAGTACTTGAACGTCTTAGGAAGAACATCGGTTTAACAAGATACATTGTTATACCATGGGTCCCTATTAGTACAGCACATTGCCTTACTAGTGTAGTGGATTCAACTGAGAACGCGGAATTATCACTTCCATGGGTTCGAATCTCGGTACAGCGGCTTAGTTTGTTTTTTCAAATTTTACTTCAAAGGTTTTGAAAAATTAAGATTTGAAAGAATTGAGTCGACCAGGACCGTAAAATAGTTGTCTTCTTCTTCTTGCACCCCTCCCCCTACTACTCATTCATACATAATATACACGGTGCTGTACAATATTTGTCTACAGGGACAACGGTTTAGTACGTTGCGTCGGATAGCTATCTTCAGAAGATAGTAATATAGCAGTAATGAGTAATCGACAATAGGCCCATGCCTTAGGTGATATCTCTTTGTAAAATACCATCTTAAAGTCAAGTTTAAGAACAAAGTGATCTGACTATAACCAGGACAAGAGTATAGGGGCCTACAGTGAAGTTCAAGTCAAAGTTCTGAGGATAAGTAATTGAAATCAAACAGCTAACATGCGCTTTATAAAGCATGGCTTTTAAATGAAGATAATTCGGTTTAATGGAAAAAAGAGCGATCTCGTTCATGAATAAGACACTAAGGTCTTTGTTTCTGAAAACTAAAACAATTCTAAGAAATTATTCCAATGTTGTTCTCATTGTAGCCAAAATGTCTGGGTCATATCTAAACATACCAGGTGGAGTCACGTGCGATCAGGGACGATGATGTCATCGCTTGTAACACCCGCCGCTTTTAATAAGTTACTTGTAAAGTATGAAAATGTATCAAAACCATGGTTATTTATGTTTTTTAATTAAATATGTATACGCAATTGACATGAAGTTTAACTCAGAATGTTACCGAGATAATGTGCTTCATTTCTTAAAAAGATTGATTCAAATTGAAGCTACCGGTCTCGAGATATAAGGATATTCGTATTTTTATAGCCCATTTTTCCACTTCTTTAATACAATCTTGTTCAAAACCTGTTGGGACACTTTACACATACGCACGGAATATCTACCAAATCGAGTAAAGCTTTCAGTTGAACATGTTGAAAGTATGATATTTCAAACTAGTTGATGTAAAGTCCCCCCCCCCCCCACCCCCCAAAATCAATGTTGGAGCGTATCTATACTACAGCCCTTTGATGGACGATGCTCTTATTCGGACCAACATTGAGTTTAGGGGGAGGGACTACCATTTTCGCAGTGCATGCAAGAAGTGTCCCAACAGTTTTGAACATGATTGTATTAAAGCATTGCAAAAAATATGTACTGAATTCATACACTTCCTTATAACTCCTTTAAAAATGTTTAAAATTATCTCATATTTGGCAATATTAGTCAGCGATAATGTACGGAGAGTATAGTTTAATTAATAAAATACTGGGTCAGCACTATCTTCAATTTAAAGGGGCATTGTCTGAATCACGCACCTAAATGGTACTTTTAACAAAGGCATCTTGATAGGATATAGGTAAAACAAAATAGTATCATTAAGTAAACTATTGATTTTGATATAACAATCTTTGATCGCAATATCAGAAGTATATGATGGGCCGGGTTGGTGTGTGTGGAGACGGGGAATGGGAGGGGGGGGATGTGTGGTGTTTGTATGGTTCGGAGAATAACCAAAAGCGCAAATTCTGAACGAGTCTTATCATGACAACGCTGGTAAGTAAAATACAATTATTACAGTATCAGATAGTTATCAAATCTATATAGATAGATGTCAGCAAACACAAAATATCTACTTGAAAACGTAATAGTAAATTACATGGGCATATCGCATATTATATATTATACCCATTCGTATAAACAAATACAAAAAATTCACTTTAAATTTAAAGGTGACAAAGATTCCACGGCACGTGGAATTAAAGAAAACAGCATAACAAACGAAAACAAAGCAATAACAAACACGACGAACTTTGCGGGAGTCGAACCTCCAACCTTTGCATTCTAAAACAGATCACACGCCACTAAGCTAACAGAGAAGTCAGCTTTTTAAAGAGGATTTTTGGTTATCATACACTAGCGCCGTAACGGTCAACCACGGTCCACACATCATTACAATAGGACGCTATGCACGGTCTACCAAAATTAAAAGAAAGGGAGTACTGATCATCCTTTTCTATTCATTTTGGTAGACCGTGCATAGCGTTCTATTGTAATGATGTGTGGACCGTGGTTGACCGTTACGGCGCTAGTGTATAATAACCAAAAATCCTCTTTAAAAAGCTGACTTCCCTGTTAGCTTAGTGGCGTGTGATCTGTCTTAGAACGCAAAGGTTGGAGGTTCGACTCCCGCAGAGTTCGTCGTGTTTGTTATTGCTTTGTTTTCGTTTGTTATGTTGTTTTCTTTCATTCCGCGTGCCGTGGAATCTTTGTCACCTTTAATTTTAAAGTTGATTTTTTATTTGCTTATATTACGAATGGGTATTTTTTGTTGACCGGGGTTATTCGTCTGAAATGCGAAAAATACATTATTATTTTGAACAGTATGAACGTGTATATAATTTTAATCGGGTAGACCGGTAATGATAAGTGTATTCCAGTACTTGAACGTCTTAGGAAGAACATCGGTTTAACAAGATACATTGTTATACCATGGGTCCCTATTAGTACAGCACATTGCCTTACTAGTGTAGTGGATTCAACTGAGAACGCGGAATTATCACTTCCATGGGTTCGAATCTCGGTACAGCGGCTTAGTTTGTTTTTTCAAATTTTACTTCAAAGGTTTTGAAAAATTAAGATTTGAAAGAATTGAGTCGACCAGGACCGTAAAATAGTTGTCTTCTTCTTCTTGCACCCCTCCCCCTACTACTCATTCATACATAATATACACGGTGCTGTACAATATTTGTCTACAGGGACAACGGTTTAGTACGTTGCGTCGGATAGCTATCTTCAGAAGATAGTAATATAGCAGTAATGAGTAATCGACAATAGGCCCATGCCTTAGGTGATATCTCTTTGTAAAATACCATCTTAAAGTCAAGTTTAAGAACAAAGTGATCTGACTATAACCAGGACAAGAGTATAGGGGCCTACAGTGAAGTTCAAGTCAAAGTTCTGAGGATAAGTAATTGAAATCAAACAGCTAACATGCGCTTTATAAAGCATGGCTTTTAAATGAAGATAATTCGGTTTAATGGAAAAAAGAGCGATCTCGTTCATGAATAAGACACTAAGGTCTTTGTTTCTGAAAACTAAAACAATTCTAAGAAATTATTCCAATGTTGTTCTCATTGTAGCCAAAATGTCTGGGTCATATCTAAACATACCAGGTGGAGTCACGTGCGATCAGGGACGATGATGTCATCGCTTGTAACACCCGCCGCTTTTAATAAGTTACTTGTAAAGTATGAAAATGTATCAAAACCATGGTTATTTATGTTTTTTAATTAAATATGTATACGCAATTGACATGAAGTTTAACTCAGAATGTTACCGAGATAATGTGCTTCATTTCTTAAAAAGATTGATTCAAATTGAAGCTACCGGTCTCGAGATATAAGGATATTCGTATTTTTATAGCCCATTTTTCCACTTCTTTAATACAATCTTGTTCAAAACCTGTTGGGACACTTTACACATACGCACGGAATATCTACCAAATCGAGTAAAGCTTTCAGTTGAACATGTTGAAAGTATGATATTTCAAACTAGTTGATGTAAAGTCCCCCCCCCCCCCCCCCACCCCCCAAAATCAATGTTGGAGCGTATCTATACTACAGCCCTTTGATGGACGATGCTCTTATTCGGACCAACATTGAGTTTAGGGGGAGGGACTACCATTTTCGCAGTGCATGCAAGAAGTGTCCCAACAGTTTTGAACATGATTGTATTAAAGCATTGCAAAAAATATGTACTGAATTCATACACTTCCTTATAACTCCTTTAAAAATGTTTAAAATTATCTCATATTTGGCAATATTAGTCAGCGATAATGTACGGAGAGTATAGTTTAATTAATAAAATACTGGGTCAGCACTATCTTCAATTTAAAGGGGCATTGTCTGAATCACGCACCTAAATGGTACTTTTAACAAAGGCATCTTGATAGGATATAGGTAAAACAAAATAGTATCATTAAGTAAACTATTGATTTTGATATAACAATCTTTGATCGCAATATCAGAAGTATATGATGGGCCGGGTTGGTGTGTGTGGAGACGGGGAATGGGAGGGGGGGGGATGTGTGGTGTTTGTATGGTTCGGAGAATAACCAAAAGCGCAAATTCTGAACGAGTCTTATCATGACAACGCTGGTAAGTAAAATACAATTATTACAGTATCAGATAGTTATCAAATCTATATAGATAGATGTCAGCAAACACAAAATATCTACTTGAAAACGTAATAGTAAATTACATGGGCATATCGCATATTATATATTATACCCATTCGTATAAACAAATACAAAAAATTCACTTTAAATTTAAAGGTGACAAAGATTCCACGGCACGTGGAATTAAAGAAAACAGCATAACAAACGAAAACAAAGCAATAACAAACACGACGAACTTTGCGGGAGTCGAACCTCCAACCTTTGCATTCTAAAACAGATCACACGCCACTAAGCTAACAGAGAAGTCAGCTTTTTAAAGAGGATTTTTGGTTATCATACACTAGCGCCGTAACGGTCAACCACGGTCCACACATCATTACAATAGGACGCTATGCACGGTCTACCAAAATTAAAAGAAAGGGAGTACTGATCATCCTTTTCTATTCATTTTGGTAGACCGTGCATAGCGTTCTATTGTAATGATGTGTGGACCGTGGTTGACCGTTACGGCGCTAGTGTATAATAACCAAAAATCCTCTTTAAAAAGCTGACTTCCCTGTTAGCTTAGTGGCGTGTGATCTGTCTTAGAACGCAAAGGTTGGAGGTTCGACTCCCGCAGAGTTCGTCGTGTTTGTTATTGCTTTGTTTTCGTTTGTTATGTTGTTTTCTTTCATTCCGCGTGCCGTGGAATCTTTGTCACCTTTAATTTTAAAGTTGATTTTTTATTTGCTTATATTACGAATGGGTATTTTTTGTTGACCGGGGTTATTCGTCTGAAATGCGAAAAATACATTATTATTTTGAACAGTATGAACGTGTATATAATTTTAATCGGGTAGACCGGTAATGATAAGTGTATTCCAGTACTTGAACGTCTTAGGAAGAACATCGGTTTAACAAGATACATTGTTATACCATGGGTCCCTATTAGTACAGCACATTGCCTTACTAGTGTAGTGGATTCAACTGAGAACGCGGAATTATCACTTCCATGGGTTCGAATCTCGGTACAGCGGCTTAGTTTGTTTTTTCAAATTTTACTTCAAAGGTTTTGAAAAATTAAGATTTGAAAGAATTGAGTCGACCAGGACCGTAAAATAGTTGTCTTCTTCTTCTTGCACCCCTCCCCCTACTACTCATTCATACATAATATACACGGTGCTGTACAATATTTGTCTACAGGGACAACGGTTTAGTACGTTGCGTCGGATAGCTATCTTCAGAAGATAGTAATATAGCAGTAATGAGTAATCGACAATAGGCCCATGCCTTAGGTGATATCTCTTTGTAAAATACCATCTTAAAGTCAAGTTTAAGAACAAAGTGATCTGACTATAACCAGGACAAGAGTATAGGGGCCTACAGTGAAGTTCAAGTCAAAGTTCTGAGGATAAGTAATTGAAATCAAACAGCTAACATGCGCTTTATAAAGCATGGCTTTTAAATGAAGATAATTCGGTTTAATGGAAAAAAGAGCGATCTCGTTCATGAATAAGACACCAAGGTCTTTGTTTCTGAAAACTAAAACAATTCTAAGAAATTATTCCAATGTTGTTCTCATTGTAGCCAAAATGTCTGGGTCATATCTAAACATACCAGGTGGAGTCACGTGCGATCAGGGACGATGATGTCATCGCTTGTAACACCCGCCGCTTTTAATAAGTTACTTGTAAAGTATGAAAATGTATCAAAACCATGGTTATTTATGTTTTTTAATTAAATATGTATACGCAATTGACATGAAGTTTAACTCAGAATGTTACCGAGATAATGTGCTTCATTTCTTAAAAAGATTGATTCAAATTGAAGCTACCGGTCTCGAGATATAAGGATATTCGTATTTTTATAGCCCATTTTTCCACTTCTTTAATACAATCTTGTTCAAAACCTGTTGGGACACTTTACACATACGCACGGAATATCTACCAAATCGAGTAAAGCTTTCAGTTGAACATGTTGAAAGTATGATATTTCAAACTAGTTGATGTAAAGTCCCCCCCCCCCCCCACCCCCCAAAATCAATGTTGGAGCGTATCTATACTACAGCCCTTTGATGGACGATGCTCTTATTCGGACCAACATTGAGTTTAGGGGGAGGGACTACCATTTTCGCAGTGCATGCAAGAAGTGTCCCAACAGTTTTGAACATGATTGTATTAAAGCATTGCAAAAAATATGTACTGAATTCATACACTTCCTTATAACTCCTTTAAAAATGTTTAAAATTATCTCATATTTGGCAATATTAGTCAGCGATAATGTACGGAGAGTATAGTTTAATTAATAAAATACTGGGTCAGCACTATCTTCAATTTAAAGGGGCATTGTCTGAATCACGCACCTAAATGGTACTTTTAACAAAGGCATCTTGATAGGATATAGGTAAAACAAAATAGTATCATTAAGTAAACTATTGATTTTGATATAACAATCTTTGATCGCAATATCAGAAGTATATGATGGGCCGGGTTGGTGTGTGTGGAGACGGGGAATGGGAGGGGGGGGGGGATGTGTGGTGTTTGTATGGTTCGGAGAATAACCAAAAGCGCAAGTTCTGAACGAGTCTTATCATGACAACGCTGGTAAGTAAAATACAATTATTACAGTATCAGATAGTTATCAAATCTATATAGATAGATGTCAGCAAACACAAAATATCTACTTGAAAACGTAATAGTAAATTACATGGGCATATCGCATATTATATATTATACCCATTCGTATAAACAAATACAAAAAATTCACTTTAAATTTAAAGGTGACAAAGATTCCACGGCACGTGGAATTAAAGAAAACAGCATAACAAACGAAAACAAAGCAATAACAAACACGACGAACTTTGCGGGAGTCGAACCTCCAACCTTTGCATTCTAAAACAGATCACACGCCACTAAGCTAACAGAGAAGTCAGCTTTTTAAAGAGGATTTTTGGTTATCATACACTAGCGCCGTAACGGTCAACCACGGTCCACACATCATTACAATAGGACGCTATGCACGGTCTACCAAAATTAAAAGAAAGGGAGTACTGATCATCCTTTTCTATTCATTTTGGTAGACCGTGCATAGCGTTCTATTGTAATGATGTGTGGACCGTGGTTGACCGTTACGGCGCTAGTGTATAATAACCAAAAATCCTCTTTAAAAAGCTGACTTCCCTGTTAGCTTAGTGGCGTGTGATCTGTCTTAGAACGCAAAGGTTGGAGGTTCGACTCCCGCAGAGTTCGTCGTGTTTGTTATTGCTTTGTTTTCGTTTGTTATGTTGTTTTCTTTCATTCCGCGTGCCGTGGAATCTTTGTCACCTTTAATTTTAAAGTTGATTTTTTATTTGCTTATATTACGAATGGGTATTTTTTGTTGACCGGGGTTATTCGTCTGAAATGCGAAAAATACATTATTATTTTGAACAGTATGAACGTGTATATAATTTTAATCGGGTAGACCGGTAATGATAAGTGTATTCCAGTACTTGAACGTCTTAGGAAGAACATCGGTTTAACAAGATACATTGTTATACCATGGGTCCCTATTAGTACAGCACATTGCCTTACTAGTGTAGTGGATTCAACTGAGAACGCGGAATTATCACTTCCATGGGTTCGAATCTCGGTACAGCGGCTTAGTTTATTTTTTCAAATTTTACTTCAAAGGTTTTGAAAAATTAAGATTTGAAAGAATTGAGTCGACCAGGACCGTAAAATAGTTGTCTTCTTCTTCTTGCACCCCTCCCCCTACTACTCATTCATACATAATATACACGGTGCTGTACAATATTTGTCTACAGGGACAACGGTTTAGTACGTTGCGTCGGATAGCTATCTTCAGAAGATAGTAATATAGCAGTAATGAGTAATCGACAATAGGCCCATGCCTTAGGTGATATCTCTTTGTAAAATACCATCTTAAAGTCAAGTTTAAGAACAAAGTGATCTGACTATAACCAGGACAAGAGTATAGGGGCCTACAGTGAAGTTCAAGTCAAAGTTCTGAGGATAAGTAATTGAAATCAAACAGCTAACATGCGCTTTATAAAGCATGGCTTTTAAATGAAGATAATTCGGTTTAATGGAAAAAAGAGCGATCTCGTTCATGAATAAGACACTAAGGTCTTTGTTTCTGAAAACTAAAACAATTCTAAGAAATTATTCCAATGTTGTTCTCATTGTAGCCAAAATGTCTGGGTCATATCTAAACATACCAGGTGGAGTCACGTGCGATCAGGGACGATGATGTCATCGCTTGTAACACCCGCCGCTTTTAATAAGTTACTTGTAAAGTATGAAAATGTATCAAAACCATGGTTATTTATGTTTTTTAATTAAATATGTATACGCAATTGACATGAAGTTTAACTCAGAATGTTACCGAGATAATGTGCTTCATTTCTTAAAAAGATTGATTCAAATTGAAGCTACCGGTCTCGAGATATAAGGATATTCGTATTTTTATAGCCCATTTTTCCACTTCTTTAATACAATCTTGTTCAAAACCTGTTGGGACACTTTACACATACGCACGGAATATCTACCAAATCGAGTAAAGCTTTCAGTTGAACATGTTGAAAGTATGATATTTCAAACTAGTTGATGTAAAGTCCCCCCCCCCCCCCACCCCCCAAAATCAATGTTGGAGCGTATCTATACTACAGCCCTTTGATGGACGATGCTCTTATTCGGACCAACATTGAGT
This sequence comes from Ophiura sarsii, assembly GCA_035610835.1. Lineage (NCBI taxonomy): Eukaryota > Metazoa > Echinodermata > Ophiuroidea > Amphilepidida > Ophiuridae > Ophiura > Ophiura sarsii. Next base: position 38,130 of record JAYJML010000312.1, read on the forward strand.
TTAGGGGGAGGGACTACCATTTTCGCAGTGCATGCAAGAAGTGTCCCAACAGTTTTGAACATGATTGTATTAAAGCATTGCAAAAAATATGTACTGAATTCATACACTTCCTTATAACTCCTTTAAAAATGTTTAAAATTATCTCATATTTGGCAATATTAGTCAGCGATAATGTACGGAGAGTATAGTTTAATTAATAAAATACTGGGTCAGCACTATCTTCAATTTAAAGGGGCATTGTCTGAATCACGCACCTAAATGGTACTTTTAACAAAGGCATCTTGATAGGATATAGGTAAAACAAAATAGTTTCATTAAGTAAACTATTGATTTTGATATAACAATCTTTGATCGCAATATCAGAAGTATATGATGGGCCGGGTTGGTGTGTGTGGAGACGGGGAATGGGAGGGGGGGGGGGGGGATGTGTGGTGTTTGTATGGTTCGGAGAATAACCAAAAGCGCAAGTTCTGAACGAGTCTTATCATGACAACGCTGGTAAGTAAAATACAATTATTACAGTATCAGATAGTTATCAAATCTATATAGATAGATGTCAGCAAACACAAAATATCTACTTGAAAACGTAATAGTAAATTACATGGGCATATCGCATATTATATATTATACCCATTCGTATAAACAAATACAAAAAATTCACTTTAAATTTAAAGGTGACAAAGATTCCACGGCACGTGGAATTAAAGAAAACAGCATAACAAACGAAAACAAAGCAATAACAAACACGACGAACTTTGCGGGAGTCGAACCTCCAACCTTTGCATTCTAAAACAGATCACACGCCACTAAGCTAACAGAGAAGTCAGCTTTTTAAAGAGGATTTTTGGTTATCATACACTAGCGCCGTAACGGTCAACCACGGTCCACACATCATTACAATAGGACGCTATGCACGGTCTACCAAAATTAAAAGAAAGGGAGTACTGATCATCCTTTTCTATTCATTTTGGTAGACCGTGCATAGCGTTCTATTGTAATGATGTGTGGACCGTGGTTGACCGTTACGGCGCTAGTGTATAATAACCAAAAATCCTCTTTAAAAAGCTGACTTCCCTGTTAGCTTAGTGGCGTGTGATCTGTCTTAGAACGCAAAGGTTGGAGGTTCGACTCCCGCAGAGTTCGTCGTGTTTGTTATTGCTTTGTTTTCGTTTGTTATGTTGTTTTCTTTCATTCCGCGTGCCGTGGAATCTTTGTCACCTTTAATTTTAAAGTTGATTTTTTATTTGCTTATATTACGAATGGGTATTTTTTGTTGACCGGGGTTATTCGTCTGAAATGCGAAAAATACATTATTATTTTGAACAGTATGAACGTGTATATAATTTTAATCGGGTAGACCGGTAATGATAAGTGTATTCCAGTACTTGAACGTCTTAGGAAGAACATCGGTTTAACAAGATACATTGTTATACCATGGGTCCCTATTAGTACAGCACATTGCCTTACTAGTGTAGTGGATTCAACTGAGAACGCGGAATTATCACTTCCATGGGTTCGAATCTCGGTACAGCGGCTTAGTTTATTTTTTCAAATTTTACTTCAAAGGTTTTGAAAAATTAAGATTTGAAAGAATTGAGTCGACCAGGACCGTAAAATAGTTGTCTTCTTCTTCTTGCACCCCTCCCCCTACTACTCATTCATACATAATATACACGGTGCTGTACAATATTTGTCTACAGGGACAACGGTTTAGTACGTTGCGTCGGATAGCTATCTTCAGAAGATAGTAATATAGCAGTAATGAGTAATCGACAATAGGCCCATGCCTTAGGTGATATCTCTTTGTAAAATACCATCTTAAAGTCAAGTTTAAGAACAAAGTGATCTGACTATAACCAGGACAAGAGTATAGGGGCCTACAGTGAAGTTCAAGTCAAAGTTCTGAGGATAAGTAATTGAAATCAAACAGCTAACATGCGCTTTATAAAGCATGGCTTTTAAATGAAGATAATTCGGTTTAATGGAAAAAAGAGCGATCTCGTTCATGAATAAGACACTAAGGTCTTTGTTTCTGAAAACTAAAACAATTCTAAGAAATTATTCCAATGTTGTTCTCATTGTAGCCAAAATGTCTGGGTCATATCTAAACATACCAGGTGGAGTCACGTGCGATCAGGGACGATGATGTCATCGCTTGTAACACCCGCCGCTTTTAATAAGTTACTTGTAAAGTATGAAAATGTATCAAAACCATGGTTATTTATGTTTTTTAATTAAATATGTATACGCAATTGACATGAAGTTTAACTCAGAATGTTACCGAGATAATGTGCTTCATTTCTTAAAAAGATTGATTCAAATTGAAGCTACCGGTCTCGAGATATAAGGATATTCGTATTTTTATAGCCCATTTTTCCACTTCTTTAATACAATCTTGTTCAAAACCTGTTGGGACACTTTACACATACGCACGGAATATCTACCAAATCGAGTAAAGCTTTCAGTTGAACATGTTGAAAGTATGATATTTCAAACTAGTTGATGTAAAGTCCCCCCCCCCCCCACCCCCCAAAATCAATGTTGGAGCGTATCTATACTACAGCCCTTTGATGGACGATGCTCTTATTCGGACCAACATTGAGTTTAGGGGGAGGGACTACCATTTTCGCAGTGCATGCAAGAAGTGTCCCAACAGTTTTGAACATGATTGTATTAAAGCATTGCAAAAAATATGTACTGAATTCATACACTTCCTTATAACTCCTTTAAAAATGTTTAAAATTATCTCATATTTGGCAATATTAGTCAGCGATAATGTACGGAGAGTATAGTTTAATTAATAAAATACTGGGTCAGCACTATCTTCAATTTAAAGGGGCATTGTCTGAATCACGCACCTAAATGGTACTTTTAACAAAGGCATCTTGATAGGATATAGGTAAAACAAAATAGTATCATTAAGTAAACTATTGATTTTGATATAACAATCTTTGATCGCAATATCAGAAGTATATGATGGGCCGGGTTGGTGTGTGTGGAGACGGGGAATGGGAGGGGGGGGGGGATGTGTGGTGTTTGTATGGTTCGGAGAATAACCAAAAGCGCAAGTTCTGAACGAGTCTTATCATGACAACGCTGGTAAGTAAAATACAATTATTACAGTATCAGATAGTTATCAAATCTATATAGATAGATGTCAGCAAACACAAAATATCTACTTGAAAACGTAATAGTAAATTACATGGGCATATCGCATATTATATATTATACCCATTCGTATAAACAAATACAAAAAATTCACTTTAAATTTAAAGGTGACAAAGATTCCACGGCACGTGGAATTAAAGAAAACAGCATAACAAACGAAAACAAAGCAATAACAAACACGACGAACTTTGCGGGAGTCGAACCTCCAACCTTTGCATTCTAAAACAGATCACACGCCACTAAGCTAACAGAGAAGTCAGCTTTTTAAAGAGGATTTTTGGTTATCATACACTAGCGCCGTAACGGTCAACCACGGTCCACACATCATTACAATAGGACGCTATGCACGGTCTACCAAAATTAAAAGAAAGGGAGTACTGATCATCCTTTTCTATTCATTTTGGTAGACCGTGCATAGCGTTCTATTGTAATGATGTGTGGACCGTGGTTGACCGTTACGGCGCTAGTGTATAATAACCAAAAATCCTCTTTAAAAAGCTGACTTCCCTGTTAGCTTAGTGGCGTGTGATCTGTCTTAGAACGCAAAGGTTGGAGGTTCGACTCCCGCAGAGTTCGTCGTGTTTGTTATTGCTTTGTTTTCGTTTGTTATGTTGTTTTCTTTCATTCCGCGTGCCGTGGAATCTTTGTCACCTTTAATTTTAAAGTTGATTTTTTATTTGCTTATATTACGAATGGGTATTTTTTGTTGACCGGGGTTATTCGTCTGAAATGCGAAAAATACATTATTATTTTGAACAGTATGAACGTGTATATAATTTTAATCGGGTAGACCGGTAATGATAAGTGTATTCCAGTACTTGAACGTCTTAGGAAGAACATCGGTTTAACAAGATACATTGTTATACCATGGGTCCCTATTAGTACAGCACATTGCCTTACTAGTGTAGTGGATTCAACTGAGAACGCGGAATTATCACTTCCATGGGTTCGAATCTCGGTACAGCGGCTTAGTTTATTTTTTCAAATTTTACTTCAAAGGTTTTGAAAAATTAAGATTTGAAAGAATTGAGTCGACCAGGACCGTAAAATAGTTGTCTTCTTCTTCTTGCACCCCTCCCCCTACTACTCATTCATACATAATATACACGGTGCTGTACAATATTTGTCTACAGGGACAACGGTTTAGTACGTTGCGTCGGATAGCTATCTTCAGAAGATAGTAATATAGCAGTAATGAGTAATCGACAATAGGCCCATGCCTTAGGTGATATCTCTTTGTAAAATACCATCTTAAAGTCAAGTTTAAGAACAAAGTGATCTGACTATAACCAGGACAAGAGTATAGGGGCCTACAGTGAAGTTCAAGTCAAAGTTCTGAGGATAAGTAATTGAAATCAAACAGCTAACATGCGCTTTATAAAGCATGGCTTTTAAATGAAGATAATTCGGTTTAATGGAAAAAAGAGCGATCTCGTTCATGAATAAGACACTAAGGTCTTTGTTTCTGAAAACTAAAACAATTCTAAGAAATTATTCCAATGTTGTTCTCATTGTAGCCAAAATGTCTGGGTCATATCTAAACATACCAGGTGGAGTCACGTGCGATCAGGGACGATGATGTCATCGCTTGTAACACCCGCCGCTTTTAATAAGTTACTTGTAAAGTATGAAAATGTATCAAAACCATGGTTATTTATGTTTTTTAATTAAATATGTATACGCAATTGACATGAAGTTTAACTCAGAATGTTACCGAGATAATGTGCTTCATTTCTTAAAAAGATTGATTCAAATTGAAGCTACCGGTCTCGAGATATAAGGATATTCGTATTTTTATAGCCCATTTTTCCACTTCTTTAATACAATCTTGTTCAAAACCTGTTGGGACACTTTACACATACGCACGGAATATCTACCAAATCGAGTAAAGCTTTCAGTTGAACATGTTGAAAGTATGATATTTCAAACTAGTTGATGTAAAGTCCCCCCCCCCCCCCCACCCCCCAAAATCAATGTTGGAGCGTATCTATACTACAGCCCTTTGATGGACGATGCTCTTATTCGGACCAACATTGAGTTTAGGGGGAGGGACTACCATTTTCGCAGTGCATGCAAGAAGTGTCCCAACAGTTTTGAACATGATTGTATTAAAGCATTGCAAAAAATATGTACTGAATTCATACACTTCCTTATAACTCCTTTAAAAATGTTTAAAATTATCTCATATTTGGCAATATTAGTCAGCGATAATGTACGGAGAGTATAGTTTAATTAATAAAATACTGGGTCAGCACTATCTTCAATTTAAAGGGGCATTGTCTGAATCACGCACCTAAATGGTACTTTTAACAAAGGCATCTTGATAGGATATAGGTAAAACAAAATAGTATCATTAAGTAAACTATTGATTTTGATATAACAATCTTTGATCGCAATATCAGAAGTATATGATGGGCCGGGTTGGTGTGTGTGGAGACGGGGAATGGGAGGGGGGGGGGGATGTGTGGTGTTTGTATGGTTCGGAGAATAACCAAAAGCGCAAGTTCTGAACGAGTCTTATCATGACAACGCTGGTAAGTAAAATACAATTATTACAGTATCAGATAGTTATCAAATCTATATAGATAGATGTCAGCAAACACAAAATATCTACTTGAAAACGTAATAGTAAATTACATGGGCATATCGCATATTATATATTATACCCATTCGTATAAACAAATACAAAAAATTCACTTTAAATTTAAAGGTGACAAAGATTCCACGGCACGTGGAATTAAAGAAAACAGCATAACAAACGAAAACAAAGCAATAACAAACACGACGAACTTTGCGGGAGTCGAACCTCCAACCTTTGCATTCTAAAACAGATCACACGCCACTAAGCTAACAGAGAAGTCAGCTTTTTAAAGAGGATTTTTGGTTATCATACACTAGCGCCGTAACGGTCAACCACGGTCCACACATCATTACAATAGGACGCTATGCACGGTCTACCAAAATTAAAAGAAAGGGAGTACTGATCATCCTTTTCTATTCATTTTGGTAGACCGTGCATAGCGTTCTATTGTAATGATGTGTGGACCGTGGTTGACCGTTACGGCGCTAGTGTATAATAACCAAAAATCCTCTTTAAAAAGCTGACTTCCCTGTTAGCTTAGTGGCGTGTGATCTGTCTTAGAACGCAAAGGTTGGAGGTTCGACTCCCGCAGAGTTCGTCGTGTTTGTTATTGCTTTGTTTTCGTTTGTTATGTTGTTTTCTTTCATTCCGCGTGCCGTGGAATCTTTGTCACCTTTAATTTTAAAGTTGATTTTTTATTTGCTTATATTACGAATGGGTATTTTTTGTTGACCGGGGTTATTCGTCTGAAATGCGAAAAATACATTATTATTTTGAACAGTATGAACGTGTATATAATTTTAATCGGGTAGACCGGTAATGATAAGTGTATTCCAGTACTTGAACGTCTTAGGAAGAACATCGGTTTAACAAGATACATTGTTATACCATGGGTCCCTATTAGTACAGCACATTGCCTTACTAGTGTAGTGGATTCAACTGAGAACGCGGAATTATCACTTCCATGGGTTCGAATCTCGGTACAGCGGCTTAGTTTATTTTTTCAAATTTTACTTCAAAGGTTTTGAAAAATTAAGATTTGAAAGAATTGAGTCGACCAGGACCGTAAAATAGTTGTCTTCTTCTTCTTGCACCCCTCCCCCTACTACTCATTCATACATAATATACACGGTGCTGTACAATATTTGTCTACAGGGACAACGGTTTAGTACGTTGCGTCGGATAGCTATCTTCAGAAGATAGTAATATAGCAGTAATGAGTAATCGACAATAGGCCCATGCCTTAGGTGATATCTCTTTGTAAAATACCATCTTAAAGTCAAGTTTAAGAACAAAGTGATCTGACTATAACCAGGACAAGAGTATAGGGGCCTACAGTGAAGTTCAAGTCAAAGTTCTGAGGATAAGTAATTGAAATCAAACAGCTAACATGCGCTTTATAAAGCATGGCTTTTAAATGAAGATAATTCGGTTTAATGGAAAAAAGAGCGATCTCGTTCATGAATAAGACACTAAGGTCTTTGTTTCTGAAAACTAAAACAATTCTAAGAAATTATTCCAATGTTGTTCTCATTGTAGCCAAAATGTCTGGGTCATATCTAAACATACCAGGTGGAGTCACGTGCGATCAGGGACGATGATGTCATCGCTTGTAACACCCGCCGCTTTTAATAAGTTACTTGTAAAGTATGAAAATGTATCAAAACCATGGTTATTTATGTTTTTTAATTAAATATGTATACGCAATTGACATGAAGTTTAACTCAGAATGTTACCGAGATAATGTGCTTCATTTCTTAAAAAGATTGATTCAAATTGAAGCTACCGGTCTCGAGATATAAGGATATTCGTATTTTTATAGCCCATTTTTCCACTTCTTTAATACAATCTTGTTCAAAACCTGTTGGGACACTTTACACATACGCACGGAATATCTACCAAATCGAGTAAAGCTTTCAGTTGAACATGTTGAAAGTATGATATTTCAAACTAGTTGATGTAAAGTCCCCCCCCCCCCCACCCCCCAAAATCAATGTTGGAGCGTATCTATACTACAGCCCTTTGATGGACGATGCTCTTATTCGGACCAACATTGAGTTTAGGGGGAGGGACTACCATTTTCGCAGTGCATGCAAGAAGTGTCCCAACAGTTTTGAACATGATTGTATTAAAGCATTGCAAAAAATATGTACTGAATTCATACACTTCCTTATAACTCCTTTAAAAATGTTTAAAATTATCTCATATTTGGCAATATTAGTCAGCGATAATGTACGGAGAGTATAGTTTAATTAATAAAATACTGGGTCAGCACTATCTTCAATTTAAAGGGGCATTGTCTGAATCACGCACCTAAATGGTACTTTTAACAAAGGCATCTTGATAGGATATAGGTAAAACAAAATAGTATCATTAAGTAAACTATTGATTTTGATATAACAATCTTTGATCGCAATATCAGAAGTATATGATGGGCCGGGTTGGTGTGTGTGGAGACGGGGAATGGGAGG